>CACRXK020005275.1:12497-28640 GCA_902702795.2 Paramuricea clavata
GTGGGGGGGGGGGGGGGGTGTAGGCAAAAAAATTTCGAATGACGAAAATAATTTCCGAATATATCATGGCAAACTAAGCCACGAAGATGATTGCTATTCGGAAAATGAAGACGCAATTTGCAAACAAAAATACGCATATTTTACGCACAGACATATTACAGAAGCAGTGCGGTAGGGAGCTTTTGTTTATTGGCGGCAGAAAGCGAGGGCCGGAGGACCAAGGAAATTTTTAAATTTCGAAATGCCATTTCATAGAAATGTCTTTGAAATGCCATTTGCTGGACTTTGGGGAAGTTTTGACAATGCTGATAGTCAGAAAAAAGCGTTTATAGTGACAATACAATTTTATAATATTTTCTCTGTTTAACAACTAAAATTTTGTTCTATTATTATTGCCATAATTTTCCGAATGGCCAACCCGATTTTCTGAATATGTTGATTCTAAAAAGGTTGGGGGGTTAACCACACCCCAATACCCCCCTCCTCGCTACAACCCTGTCTGTATCACTGCAGCTACCTACAGCATATACAGGGTGTATAAAAAAAACTGAACAGATTTGAAATTGCTCTCAATTTCGCAAAACACCTATTTGTATCCGTTTTTTTATATATATAGCTTCTTTGGGCACTTATAATGTAAAATAATGAAAAAAAATTTTCGAACTCAAATTTTGTGAACCAGGGGGGGGGGGTGTGTCTTTTCCAACAAACTAAAAATAGCTCGCGCACAAAATTTAAAAGCTGCAATCATATTTTGAGTTAACAGATGGAAAATTTGTCGGGATTTTAATTACTGTACAAAATTTCAGACAATTTGGTTTGGTTTAAGCCCCTTAACTATTCACGCAAAGTTACAATTTTCCCGAAAAATCAGCTATTAGCATGCTTAATTGTGCATTTGCCTAATTTGCATATGTCAGCAATATGCAAATTAGGTAAACGCATTAATTAAGCATGCGAAAGGCTGACTTTTTAGAACAAAATGAATAGTTAAAGGGCTTAAACTAAACCAAATTGTCTGAAATTTTGTACAGTAATTAAAAACCCGACAAATTTTCAATCTATCAACTCAAAATATTATTACAGCTTTTAAATTTTGTGCGCGAGCCATTTTTAGTTTGTTGGAAAAGACCCCCCCCCCCCTGGTTCACAAAATTTGAGTTCGAGAAATTTTTTTCATTATTTTACATTATAAGTACCCAAAGAAGCTATATATATATATATATATATATATATATATATATATATATATATATATATATATATATATATATATATATATATATATATATATATATATATACATGGTTTAACTAATAAGTATACGTCATAGGGGAGCAGCTCAGGCCATGCTTAACTAGGACTCTCAGACAACTGAGTCGACCACCTAAGGCGCGAGCCTCTAGAGGGGTCTGGTGGCATGCCCCCCTGAAAATTTTGGATTTTTTGAAGCTCAGATAAGCTATTTCCAGCATTTTGAGGAGTTTTCCAACAAGAAATTAACCTTACACTAGTCCCTGAAAATCAAACCAGCTGATCTTCTCGGACTGGTCAAATCGATCCCTGCACCAAATACTGGGGCAGGATATTTTTTTCCCAGTTTGTTAGTGCAGGTATTTTTTTGTTGTTCAGAATAGCCTTGCAGGAATTTTTTTTCAAAATCCCCCCCCCCCCTCAAAAGTTAAATGGTCGGCCCCTTAGTAAAACATGGACTCTTGGTAGGCATGATGTGCTATTCCATTGAATGATTCAGACCAATTTTTTCCTGAAACATTTAAACATTTTTTCATTGTGTTATATTTTAAGCTGCCGTATTTCTTGAGTCTGTGAGGGGCATGATATTTTTGAAAGTGTCGCGTATCGATTTATTCCACGAGGAACTTCCTAATTATGTACGTTTCTCTGATGACCCCATCCCCCCCCCCCCCACCTTACAAACCTAACATGCACGAAATTGAATAGAGGCCGGTTGTATCAAAGGCGTTTGGCTTAAAGGGTGTATAGGCAAAAAATTAAAAACATTCCTTCTCAATATACCGATATATTGTAAGTACTTGAACTTAATTTTATCAACTAAATGAGTAGTTTTATGCATTATTATTATGTTTAGACAGAAAAGAAAAGTTTAGTTTGCTTGTACTCAATATTTCATAGATTTGTTTAATTTATACAACCGACCCCAGATCTATTTATCGGCCGTTGTTCGCACGCAAACAAATATGTAAATGCTTCATATTTAACTATTGGCAAACGGCTGCCGGTGGTCATAATGTCTGACACTATCAATCCAAAATTCGTAAATTAGTATTGCAGGAAACATGCCGATTGTCGGAGAATCTTTTTATCGAGTATATATTTATAACTTGAAGAATATCGTGTACACACCCTTGCGAAAATAACTATATTATATTGCTATTTTAAAACTATTTTATTACTATCGCCCCTATTTTTATGCTATTTTATTCAGAAGCAACCCTATTTTAATTCTATCATAATATTTCACCAAAAGAAAGAGCCATATTTTATTAATGTTTTATTTTATTTTATTCCTATTTTTATAGATAATAGAAATAAAATCGCATATTTTAATACTATTTTCCAGAGCTTCAGGGAAAAAATAGGTTTAAAATAGCCTATTTAAATTCTATTTTACTTCACTAAAAAGCAGTTAGAAATTAAAATAGATATAAAATATACTATTTTTAAACTCATAAAATAAAATAGGCTGTTTAAATCCTATTTTACATTGCAAGTTAAATGCACAAATTTCAAACAGGAATAAAATATACTATTTCAATCCTATCTTTCCTTCATAGTTAGTAAAATTACAATAAAATAGACTATTTTAAACATATTTTGCACGTGCAGAAAATTACATAAATTAAAATAGATATAAAATATAGTGTTTTAAAGCTATTTATTTTTCAGAATACGTAAAGCAGAATAAAATAGACTATTTTAAACCTATTTCACCTTTTAAAAATGCCACATTTTTCAAATAGGGATAAAATATACTATTTTAAACCTATTTACTTTCCCTAATTTGCAAAATAGAATAAAATACACTATTTTAATCCTATTTTACATTTACAGGAATTCAGGATTACAATTTGCAGATATGTATAAAATAGTCTATTTAAAGCTGGGTTACAGTCCATTCTGCGCATGTCTCAAATGTGTACACATTTTGTAAACATTGTCATAGAAAAATATTACGTAATACTATAAACTGTTAGCATTTCAGAAAAGATGGCTGACGCACAGGAGTGCCAAAATTCTAATTGTTTTTAACTCGCTTATATATTCACATCAAAGCAAGAAATACGGTCAAAAAAGAAACTTTATATCTAAAAAGATGTTTCTAAAGTGTGTTTTTACGAATATTAGTTATTCCGTTGTGCAATTGTTTCAAAATCAAATAGAAACTAATATGTATGAAGCCGCTTGTCAGTTGTTATCTTGCTCGGTGAAACTAAACGTGAAAGTATTTTGTGGTGGTGCTGGATTGGCAATCCAATATGAATTCCCTCCAGTCATTGGATAAGTAAGCTCTTGTTACAAATGGAAATGCATATCAAATATCAATTTCAACACGCTACAGCACGGTTGACAATGGCCGACTCGCGACCATCTACTTGAGAGTTTCAAACTTCAAAGGCAAATCCTTCTAATGCATAATATTTGCTGGTCGCCAGAACCAAACAGGAAATCGAAAAGAATATTTCGCGAAAAGGTATGCATCGAAATTGTAGTATTGATCAGTGGAATCATTTCAAAACTGAAGCTGGAATCAAAAGTGTCAAGTGACGAGGGTTCGGCGGTTCGCGAAACTCTGTTGAGCGAGCTTGTATATACGAAACATCAAGACAATTTTAATTGTTTATTGTGGTAAGTACATAACAGATATCCCAGGATATTTCAATTATGTTAATATTGTTATATTTCGTCATTTCAAAAGTTTATTGTGCACTTATAGCGCTGTGGAAACCCAGACGGATCAGCAGACATATGAAACAATGCAGCCATGAGCCATTTGTTCAGCAAGTATATGTTCAGTATATGTTTAGCAAGGATATCTTCAGTATATGTTCAGCAAGGGGAACAGTGATGGAATCATGTGAAGATTCTTACTCCTAAGCAGTACGAATACATTATACAACTTACAATGAAGGTATGTATACCATTTTATGCTTTCCTGAATCCTGGTGAGAAAAAATATGACTTTTGGTTTTTATTGTGAAATCCATTTTCAAACAAATCTTTTGATCATTCTGTAGCCATGTTCAGTAGCACAGTAGCACCTGCTGATTGATATGTTCAGAGTATTAATTAGAGCACTTAAATGCTTTTTTGGAAGCCAAATTTTAATTTGAATGAACATGCAGTAATAAAATCAAAATTTGGCTTGAGTAAGTGCTTTTAAAACACATTGCTCAGCAGGCACTAATGTGCATTTAAACAGGAATAAAACTAATTATAAGTCTTCTTTAGGTATGGGGATTGGTATTGGAAGTGATGGCCGAAGGCAATGTGCCTCTAACATAGCCCATGTCCCTCCTCCTTCAGTCAAAGAACTTGTTGAAACCTATTAATCTTAAGATTCAAATGACTGCTGTAGACAAGTGTCTGGCACTTAAAACTGCTGGGTAGGTGAGCTCATAATCCCTGAAAGGCAGTCCACCTTGGAAAAGGAAAATTTTGATTATACAAACTCCTGGCCCAACTAGTGGGTCAGGCTGAAGTAAGGAGCAAGGAGTAATTTTAAAGAATAAAAATATCAACGTCAGTACCAAATGTTGTGCTGGAACATCCAATGCATTTGATAACTTGTCTTTTATAAAATGAAATATTACTGTTCATAAAGATTTAACCAATTAACATGATAAAGGCTCTCATTTGTTAGCAGAATTTGCTGTGTTTAGTAGACAGAGAAAGCTTAAAATAAGTTTAAAGCAATGGGGCTATAAAGGCTAGTTCACACAAGCAGTTTTGAACTGCAACTTTCTTCTTTTGGTGCATGTGTTTGAGTGAATATCACAACGAATATACGAGCTAAGCCATGCAAAGTAATATTTCCTGTAATTTTGCTAAATCACATACTGTATCCCAAAAGGAGAAAATCACAGTTTAAAATCGCTTGTGTGAATGGGTCTTATTAACATGCATGCAGGCGGGAATTACCCAAGTTCTTTCAAAATATTTAAAATGATCCTCCCTGTCACGGGGAGATAATTGCAGTAAAATGGTTTAGTGAAATAATGTTTTCCTCAATGATCAATAACATAATAACAACATGTGCAACAAATATTTACAATCTAGCAGAGTATATCCCATTTGGAGAAGGATATCGTTTCCGTATTGCCGTAACACAACAGCTTGGAATCATTCTCCTGTTCCCACTTCCTTATCTTTTCATGTTGCCAGAGTACATATTGTTTGTAAGCAGCATGGTGAAAATTTTCATTGTTTCTAACATTATTTAACACTAAACAGTCTTCCCGGCCCTGTAATGCATGGCCAGATCCAGAACGTTTCCATCAAGTACAAACTGTGGGAACAGAGGGGCTAGGGTCATGCGAGGTTGTATTGTTTGTGTACAGCATTTGTTTTCCAATTGTGTTGGCATTGCAACACAGCATCCACATTCGCAACACTCTGGGACATTTTCTGGGTTTTCCTCTGGGTCTCAGTGAAGCGGTGCACCTGACACTTCATTACTTAACCAAATCAGCAAATGTAGCTGGCTGACGCTGTATAGGGCATTTAGGCTGACGCTCTTGGGGCATTTAAAATTAAATCCATTGCTTCCACCAGATTCTGAAATGTAAAGATATTTATCATTAATTTAATTAAATGCAAAGACTCAAGCACAATGAAACACGGATGTTTTTACCACAAATTCCTCTATAGACTTGTATAGAGGGGTAAACTCTTTTTACATAATTTGATATTTTACTCGGCAAAGATATGCATAATTATGCAGAGTATGTAATAAAACAAATCATGTGTTAAAGCTTTCAGAAATGTACCGTCACTCAAATGTACACTGTATGTCTGTGCATATTCTTGGCAGGCAAAGTATTAAACTATGTAAACAAAGTTTATTCATCTATTGTTAGATGATCATTATCCTTCGTTTAGAGTAAACAGTCACAATGAATAACATTACATATTCTCAAATCAAATGTATAAACTACAATGAGCGAAAATAATAAGATTACATGTACATGTGATGTGTGAATCGAATCATGTTTATAACGAACAGTATAACGAACAGTATAAGTGAACAGTACAAACTAATAGCAATAATACAAACTTACCGTATGGTCACTGTCACGTTCTTGAACCCTTCGATTGTTCATACATGTATCAAAATCCTATTTGTGGCATGCGCTTGAGAAAAAACTACCCATACTTTTGCAGGCTCTCTATGGAAAACAGAAGCCGCGACATCAACATATCGTCTCCACATATCTTCCAGCGAAAAGCTTAATTTCTCCGAGTGCTCCTGCCGTGACAGCAACAATGACTCTGACAGTGTGTTCCGACGAACAAATAACCCAAGGAAAGGTTTATGATTACTTTGGCACTTCCAAAGTTTATTTTACAATTGCGAACTCGCACCCGGCACCTTTGAAAGAAAAATGCCGAATTATTAAATCAACAATATATCTTTCATTGGTGGTCTGTTAAAATATTTAATTGCTTGTCTTTCAGAAGACAATTTACAAAAAAAATTTACTTCACTCCTGGTTTCTTCATTGTGTTTAGTGCATAGTCGTATACTTCATATTATCTAATTGAAATGGATCCAAACCAAAACAAAAGATGTAAACAAAGCCCGCACATGCGCAGAATGGACTGTAACCCAGCTTTAAATTAAACATACAGAATTTTCCTACTTAGCAAAATGAAATAAAATAGAACCGTATTTTACATTTATACAGATAAGGGACCAATCATTAATAATGGAAGGGGGTAAGGGGCGGAGGGTGAGAAAAGGAGGAGGCTTCAACTATTGCGTACAGCGTCATCCCCACTGGTCATCCCATGCAGTGCTTCCACTTGCAAGGAAATTTCTTTGCAAAAAGAAATAAAATTTACTAGGAAACGGCAAGGAATTTTGTTTTCAGCAAGCAAATAAGGATATTACGTTATTTCTAATAAATCCTAAGATTATAGCAATTACCAAGCAAATTCGCGTCAGGAAATGTCGAAAATCCAAACTACTCCTGGGGAATGGAAAATCTGAAGAATTTCTGAGGCATGACCTCAAGCCTCCTGTTGCAGTTTTTTATAATTAATTTATAATTTATAATTGCAACGTTCATGGTGTTTCTCGCCCGAGAAATACACCGTCATTCAAGATGAATTATTGTAATATCAGTTTTAAACTAGGTAAAATTCATCTTCATCAAAGGAATTTTTGTCAAAAGTAAGGAAATTTTGAGCAGTTGGGAAGAAAATTATTTTTTTGGAAGTGGAAGCACTGAATTTACACCCCGCCATATTTTTTGTAATCAGTTCGTGATTTCGAAGTTACAATATTTCGCTCGATATTTCGAGCCGATGAAGCTTTATTAACCGTGAATAATCGAAGATAAAACATCAGGGATGATTGAGTAATGTCCAGGTAAGAATCTTGTTATGTTTTATGAATAATAGAGCAATTTTGAAAGGAAATATTTGCTTTTTTCATTCGTGAATTTTGAGAATGAACGTGTTTGATGACCTCTGATGTTTCGGCTTAAAATTTGAATTTGCTGCGACAATTTATAAAAACTGTATGTTTTAAATCAAATATGATTCACCTTCACCAGTGTTTCACAAGATGTGTCGTTATATTTGCAAGACATGTCATTATATTATATTCTACTTATATCTATCTAGTATATTTGCTGAAATTATCAGCCGGAAAAGGATGTCTCATGCACTTTACCATTATAGCACTTATATACCCTACTTTATTTTTTTTTCACCCTCAGTCTAACACCAGGTGTTGGTTGCATCAAAGCTGGATTCTTTCAGTGCTGTTTGATTTTACCATGTCTAACATCAGAGGGTAATAGTACAATGCACTAGGATATCAATGGAATGGGTATAGAGGGTTAATTTCAATTCCCTTTGTATGCCATGCTTGAATTTTTTAATGCCGGGTGGGTCGGTTAATAGGTAAAAATGTCAATTTGATCAATTTGTTGTGTGGCAACTTGATTATGGAAGTGCTCTAACTGGAAACAGTCAAAGTCCTTTGTTTGCTTGTTCAAAGTTTATAATATATGAATACATTTATCTATACCACCTGCATGATCTGCTTAATATAATATATGTAACAACCTTTGGGCTACATTTTATAGATATCTTTAGAGACACCCCGGCAAGTCACGACAAGGGTGAAGTAATTTTTTTTTTAATAGAATTACCCATTTCACTGCGAAGTGCCCAATTTTCAGCAGTTTGTTAATATTTAAATGTTTTTGTATCTTGCCTAATGTTGGACAATTTTATTTGCCAAGGAAAGTGTCCAGCTAGACTCATGATGTTTCATGCCCATGATGTTTCATGTTGACATATTTAGATGTAATTTTCCTTAACACTCCCTACTTTAAGTTCTGCACACAATATTTAACTGTGAGGTCTCAAGCTAGACAATTTTGCTTATCGACTGTGGTCTGCTTGCCCATTTTTCACCTTAGTTAATACTGACAATTAAGCTCGCATGTATTGGCAATAACTGCTTGATCTGCAAGATGCTTGGTGGCATGGGTCTAACTGCTAGTAGACTACTAGACTGCTCATCCTGCAATTGATTTGAAACCCAATCGTGTAATAGATTCCTTACAGTTACTCAAACGTTGGTAACTCTGACTGTGGTAAACAATGCCATTGATTTGACACTGCTTAAACTGCCACATTCACCCCTGCCGCCCTTAAACTGCCACTGCCTAGCATTGACAGCTAATAAGAATACAAACTGTTTTATGTGTATTATTTTATACAATTTTAAACGATAATATACCTGTCAACCATGGTACTGCATTGCTAGTTTTCAGCTAATTTGATATTATTTCATTACTATTTTTTAACTGGTTTTAATTATCATATACTACAATTTTATTACTTTATAAAGTAACTATGTTGCAGTGCTACTATTTTTATATATAGCTATTTTATTGTTATTTTATAACTATTTTATTGCTACATTCTGACTATTTTATTGCTATTTTATGACTATTTTACTATTCTTTTATTGCTATTTTATAACTATTTTATTACTACTTTCTGACTATTTTATTACTATTTTTATACTATTTTATAAGAATTTCGAACTATTTTTTTACTATTTTGTTCGCTATTTTCTCACTATTTTAAATTCTACTATTTTATTACAACTATTTTATCAGTATTTTATTCATATTTTTAAACTATTTTATTACTATTTTTGCAGTAATTTTATTACTCTTATTAGTTAATATACTGCAGTTGATCCACTATTTTATATGTATTTTCGACTATTTTTAACCTATTTTATGTATATTTAAAATCTATTTTATTACCAATGTTTCACTTTACTTTATTATTTTATTTCTATTTTGCACGCTATTTTAAATATATTTTATCCTATTTTAAACCTATTTTAATCTGTGCTTCACCGATTCAGAAAAATAAAATGTATTTAAAATAGGCTATTTTTTGTTTCAAAAAACCTATTTATAATAGCTATAAAATACAATTAAAACAGAGTTCTAATAGGTTTAATATATGATTTGTATATGTGATAGCAATACGATAGGGTCAAAAATAAATATCGAGTCCATGTTTTACTAATCGAGTCCATGTTTTACTAATCGAGCCCATGTTTTACTAATCGAGTCCATGTTTTACTAATCGAGTCCATGTTTTACTAATCGAGTCCATGTTTTACTAATCGAGTCCATGTTTTACTAAGCGAGTCCATGTTTTACTAATAGAGTCCATATTTTACTAATAGAGTCCATGTTTTACTAATAGAGTCCATGTTTTACTAATCGAGTCCATGTTTTACTAATAGAGTCCATGTTTTACTAATCGGGTCCAGTCCATGTTTTACTAATGAGTCCAGTCCATGTTTTACTACATGCCCTGTTTTTGTTGCATGCCATATATGGCATGCAACTTTCATATAGCTCTAAATTTCGTGTCGTGTTCGGTGAGCGGTGAGCGTACCGGTCACGTGGCAGATTCGTAAAATGCGACAAATACCGAGCTTTTCCGACGAACATTTACGAACATATATATAGCATAATTAAGAACAACTGATCATGTGATGTGAAACCAAACTTCATGCACATTTTCGTCGATTCTTGGCCGAATATTTTACACAATCGAGCGCTTTTAGAAGACCTTAGAAGGTAGGTAAAGCTTTGCTGTTTTTAATTTACCTTATATTCTGTTATCTGTTGTGATTTTGGGGCCTTTGTGCTCGCACTGATTATTTATCAGGCGTTATTATATAGCGTGAAAGGCCACGCTATCAAAATACTCAATTTTATACTCAAACTGAAACGGAGCCATTGTGCTCGCACTGATTATTTATCAGGGCGCTATTAGCGTGAAAGGCCACGCTCTCAAAATACTCAAATTGAAACGGAGCCATTATGCTCGCACTGATTATTTATCAGGGCGCTATTAGCGTGAAAGGCCACGCTCTCAAAATACTCAAATTGAAACGGAGCCATTGTGCTCGCACTGATTATTTATCAGGCGCTATTTGCGTGAAAGGCCACGCACTCAAATTGAACCTTGCCATTGTGCAGGTAAAAAAAGCAACCCATTGCCATTGTGCTGGGATTATTGAGACTTTGCCATTGTGCAATTTTAAAAGAATTACAAATACAAACTGTCAAAGACAATACTGAAAATACACAGTACACTACTTATTGACAATTACTGTAACGAAACTATTTTATTCCAAACAGTGAGAATATCGAAATATGAGTGTGTCAATTGAGATATACAGAGTAAGAATTGGTTCGCATAACAACTTTGTGCAAGCACGACAGTGCATGAATCAAATGAAAGGTAAATTTTGGAACCATATGTTAGTAATGTTCTACTTAGAAATATTTTATTTACCATGCTTGAAAAATATAGTTACCAGGATTGAAAGTAATAATGAAGTTTGCATGTGGTATACACAAATGGTATCTTATCATGTTTATGTACCATTGCTATTGAGGCTTGCAAATGATGTGGAGGAAAATCCAGGCCCAGTTAACATCTATAATATTGTTGACCATAGTTTTACGGTTCCAGCAGACTTCAATCAAGGAAATATATCCATGTTTGGAATAAATGCTGGAAAACAATGTGTTGCCATGTCAATTTATGCTATTGTATACAATGAAATAAAATCTGTTAATATTTGGGATACACCACTTATGAACATGCTTCTAATTAATGCAAACAATCTTTACGCCATAATTAGTCAGCACATTCAAAAAGATTTCTTGTTGCTCACTGATGTTCCTGAAATATTGTCTATCAACAATGATACTTTTAATTTGGAGTACAGCGACTCTTTTTCTGGAGCTTTATGGATGGATCAAGGCAACGAACCATATGTCACACTTGAACATGCTTTTCATGAAGTATTTGATGCTGGTAATTATAAAGCATGTTTACTTACTATTCAAGCAAACACTGTTGCAGTTTTAATGCCTTTCCCAGATGTATTTAAAGTTTTTGATTCTCATTCACGAGATATGCATGGAATGCCAGCGGCAATGGGTTAGTGTTTTAGTTTCTGTTGAAGGAATTCAAAACCTTGTGAGTTTTTTTCATCACAGTTGTAACTGTCATGGACAAGATACTCCCTTTGAATTGAAGGGTGTTAAATGTCATAGAAACATTTCATTGTCAAATACTTTGAATAACACAGTGAATGAACAGATAAATACAACATCAAATAACCATGAGAAATGCAGTCAGAAAAGACAAAGTGAGACAATTACAATCCGAAAAAGCAATCAACGAACAAAACAACAAGAAAAAGAAAATAGACTTGCAAAGCAAAGAGAGAAAAGACAACAAGAGTCTGTTGCAGAGAGAGAAAATAGACTTGCAAAGCGAAGAGAGAAAAGACAAGAGTCTGTTGCAGAGAGGGAAACTAGACTTCAACACCAGCGAGAAACAAAAAGGTTGAAAAGGCAAAATGAGACTGTCGAACAAAGAAAACAAAGATTGGCAAAAGCACGACTTAATTATAAAGCAAATAAAAGAAGATGTTCTGGAAAAAACAAATCATGTCCACCATCAGGTTCTCAAGAGCATCACAGTAATGATAACAGTGTATCACATAATAGTGTATCACAATTGATACATAAATTCCATAAATCTGTATCAACAGGTCCTCTGTATATTTGTTTGTGCTGTGATCAATTATGGTATAAACATAGTGTTTGTCCAGCCGAGAGACTTCGATTGTCCAATCCAAATTCTACTAAACATCTACAAGGTATTAAAAGTGTGAATGATATTGAATGGCTGTGTTTGACATGTGACAAACATCTTAAAAAGAATAAAGTGCCACCATCTGCAATTTCAAATGGCTTGAAGTTTCCAGAAAAACCTCATTTCTTTGATTTAAATGAACTGGAATGCAGACTTATAGCTCCAAGATTGGCATTCCAAAAAATAATGCAAGCTCCCAGGGGAGGGCAACTTAAAATTACTGGTAATGTTGTGAATGTTCCAGCAGATATATGTAATACTGTTAACATGCTACCCAGGTTACCACAAGATACTGGGACTATTAAAGTTCAATTGAAACGTCGACTGCAATATAAGAGTTCTGCCTTGTCTTTGAATGTCAGACCTAATAAAGTGATGCAAGCTGCAGCTTGGTTGGTAAATACTAGTGAACTATATCAAGAACAAGGAATAACATTTGATCAGCATTGGTTATCATACTTTGATGTTACAATACCTAATAGTGACAATGAAAATACTACAGTTGATCAAACTAATTCAACATCAGAAGATGAATGGAGTGAAGACGAAGCAGAAATTCCTGCAGGTGTAACAGACAGTATGCTTACACCTACTGATTTTGTAGATGATACTGAAAGACAACATATATACAATGTTGCACCTGGTGAAGGTAGTAGACCACTTAGTATATTTAGAGATCAGTATTCAGAGGAACTAGCTTATCCAGGAATATTCCTAGGTCAAAGGCGACCAGATGAGAAGCAAAGATTGACTCGTGTTTACTACAGTGAAATATGCAAATCTGAACTAAGACGGTCTGATAGAAGAGCCGCAATGTGTATTGAGAACATATTTTTTAAAACTAAAAAAATGCAGATGAAATTATTGCTAGGGCAATCTCAACTTGCTATTCGCAAGTGTAAAATGGGAAACAGAACACTTACTACTGGTGAGTTAAAAACACCGGAAGGTTTAACAAATCTCATTTGCCATGATGAAGGATACAAATTTTTAAGAGCTTTGAGAGGTTCCCCACCTTACTTTGAAAAAGCCAAAAAAGATTTGTTTGCTATGATTCGGCAGTTAGGACCCGCATCATTATTTTGTAGTTTTTCATCTGCTGAAACAAAATGGAATCATTTACTAAGAATCCTTGGTAAGCTTGTTGATCACAAAGATTATAGTGATGAAGAATTGGATCATTTAAACTGGGATGAAAAGTGTAGACTAATTCAAAGTGACCCAGTAACTTGTGCAAGGCATTTTGATTACCAATTTAATGCTTTCTTAAAAGATTTTTTAATGAGTGAAATTGCCCCATTAGGGAAATTAAAAGATTGGTTTTACAGGGTTGAATACCAACAGAGAGGTTCGCCTCACATCCATATGCTCATATGGCTTGAAAATGCTCCTGTATTTGGTGTTGATAAAGATGAAGATGTAGTTAATTTCATTGACCAAATAATAACTTGTAGAAAGCCTGATAATGACACTGAATTATTTGATCTTGTAAACAGACAAACTCATAGACATTCTCACACATGCCGAAAAAACTCAAAAAAAGTTTGTAGATTTAATTACCCTCAGCCACCCATGAGATCAACACAGATACTTCATCCACTTGATGACAATGCTTCTGAAACTGTCATAAGAACGAGAAAAGAGTTGTGGAAAAATATTAAGAATAAACTAAATGATTTAAAAGTCCCAATGAATTAAGGATTAATAATTATAATCCTGCTTGCCTCCAAGCATGGAGAGCGAGCATGGACATTCAATTTGTGCTGGATGTATATGCCTGTGCAATGTATATTGTTTCCTATATTTCTAAGGCTCAAAAAGGAATGAGTGACTTGTTACGTAACGCATGTGCTGAAGCTAAGGAAGGTAATTCCACCATCAAACAACAGGTTCGTGACATTGGCAACAAGTTTTTAAACTCAGTTGAAATAAGTGCACAAGAAGCAGTGTACATCATTCTGCAACTTCCCATGAGAAAATCTTCTCGAAATGTTGTATTCATTAACACATCTCTTCCAAATGATCGTGTTGAACTGTTGAAACCTCTCAGTGAGATTGAGAAGATGTCAGACGAGTCTGAAGAAATTCACTCTGGTGGACTTCTGAAACGATATGTAGAACGACCAGACAGTTTAAAAAATATTACATTAGCTGACTGGGCAGCATGGTACGACTCACCTGGGCTGAACAAGTATAAGAAATCTGTTAAAAAATCAGATATTGACAACCTTCCTTTGGAAGATGAAGATGAAAATAATGATGATGACCTAGGTGTTCAAAACACTGAAAGTTGTGTTTCATCCAAAAAGTCGGTCAAAAAAAGATCACATGCAAGAATTATCCGCAGTGTTTGGTTTAACAAAGAATCTCAACCAGAAAAACATTATCGTGAGTTGATCATGCTTTTCACTCCATGGCGAAATGAACAGGCCGATTTAATTGGAGCTTACTCTTCCTTTCAAGCACATTACGAAGCTCGTCGTGATGAAATCAGTGAACAAATGCAACAATATGCGGTTTGTAGTGAAGATTTAAACGAAATTCAACATCACTTACAAGAATGTGATGATGATGCGTATGACACAATAGCACCAGTTACACAAGACACTGAACGTCGGGATGAGAACGAAGGTAATACAGATACACATCCAGATTTAAATGAAACGTATGATGTTTCTGAAGACTTGGGTATCCCATCAAGGTTACCTAATAATGAACCACTTATTTTAAATGAAATGGAAGATAATGAATACCGACGTTTGGTCCAAATGCTAAACAAGAAACAAAGGGAATTTTTTTATCATGCTTTGCATTTAATGAAGATATCTGATAATCCATTTTATGCCTTTTTAAGTGGAAGTGGAGGGGTAGGTAAATCTCACTTAATTAAGTCAATTTATCAGGCTGCTTTAAAGCACTATAACAAACGAGCTGGCGAAGACTTTCGTCGCGTTCAAGTATTATTGCTTGCTCCAACAGGAAAAGCAGCTTATCTAATTAAAGGAAACACAATCCATAGTGCCTTATCAATTCCAGCAAGCCAATCGCTTAAAATTTATAAACCACTCGACTCTGGTAGGTTGAACACTTTACGATGTGAGCTGGGTGCATTAAACTTGATATTACTTGATGAAATATCAATGGTTGGAAACAGTATGTTTACAGTACAGTTAAATAACCGTTTAAAAGATTTAAAAGGAAGCAAAGACGACTTTGGTGGTGTTAGCATCATTACAATCGGTGACTTATTTCAACTTAAACCTGTCATGGATGGCTACATTTTCACTGATCTCCAGTCTTTAAACTATTATAGTGTTCTTGCTCCAAATTTATGGAAAAAATATTTTAGAATGTTTGAACTTGATGAGATCATGCGACAGAGAGAAAGTAAGATGTTTGCTGAAATTTTAAACAGGTTACGAGAAGGTAAACATACAACTGCTGATCTTCAAAAGCTGAAGGAAAGATGCGTTCAGGAATCGAATTGTCCTCAAGAAGCTCCACGCTTGTTTATTCAAAATGCTTTAGTAGACAAATATAATGAACAAGTATATGAATCATTTACTGATAATAGATATACAATTAAAGCTCAAGATAGTGTTATTGGGGCAGCTTCAACTGAACTTAAGGAAAAAATAATGAGGCAAATAC
>CACRXK020005276.1:0-28637 GCA_902702795.2 Paramuricea clavata
ATATAGCAGCATTCATATATATATATATACATTCATATATATATATATATATATATATATATATATATATATATATATATATATATATATATATATATATATATATATATATATATATATATATATATATATATATATATATATATATATATATATATTCATATATATATATATATTCATATATATATATATATTCATATATATATATATATTCATATATATATATATTCATATATATATATATTCATATATATATTCATATATATATATATTCATATATATATATATTCATATATATATATATTCATATATATATATATTCATATATATATATATTCATATATATATATATTCATATATATATATATTCATATATATATTCATATATTTTAACTTTTGTAAATTCAATAGTAATTCAGTTCACAAGACTGTAAATATTGATTCAATTAAACGTTCTATCTATCTATCTGTAAGTACTATCCTCCCGACGAAGGTCCTTCGCTCAAAATATCCAAGTTCTGCTTAATATATTGTTCAGGTAGGGATATATGTCCATCACACCACAGCCATCTAGTAAATACATAAGCTACTTGCAATGCATAATTATTAAGTCTTATTGTATTACACTTTGCACAACTGTTATAAATATAATATGTCGTTTCAGATCTGAATTTTTAAATACTATGTGACTATCTATATAGGGAATCTCTAGTGATACAACTAATTTTATTGGACTGACATAGATAAGTTTTCTTAAGTAAAACAAAACGATGAATTATAAGCGACAGTGTATGCATGCTACGTCTTTGGTCTCTTCAATTTTCTCTTAGGAATCTTGCACACTATTTTCTTCGTTGTTCGCTCGCCTTGTTTCTTTTAATAGATATTGATCTTCTCTATGTTGTTCTTTTTCACCGTCAAACTGTGGTATATGTATAGTTTCTCGCTTCATTATTATTCTTGAGAGTCAATTTCTTTGCGTTTTACAGTATTTCCTTGATTAAATTGGCATGTTTAATGGCATGATTGTTTGTTTCCTTGGTTCTTCCTCAGTCTAATGAACTGAAAGAGACGCAGGTATTCAGCAGCCATGCTCAAGAAATAACAGCGATATCCTTGCTCAAGAAATGATTTGCAAAATGTTTACAATGTTTTCAGTTGTTACTAATATACTGTATAGTTATACTTACAATTATTTAGGTAGTTGTTTTCCGTTGTTCGATGGTTATAGATTTTAAGATAATTATATATCTATATATATATAATCAATCAATAAGTCAGTTATTTTGTGGGAAAAGCCGTGCCCAGACAGAAGAAAAGAGTTTCCTATAAGCTCTTATGTATTTTTTATGTCTCAGTGCATAGATGAAGGCATTTGCAATCGAGTTTACACCAACCAGCTGGAGAAAGATCTGACCTGCAATGTGTTCTGAGAACCATGAATGATAGCGTGAATTACGAAGTATGTTGTTGACAATATATGGAACAAAACAAACTGTCAAGACTCCAACGATAATGGCGAATGTCTTCATAGCTTTCAATTCCTTTGCAAGATGACGTAACCAAGTCATGTTTTGCTCAGATTGTACTTGTTCTGACTGTACTTGTTCTGACTGTACTTGTTCTGACTGTACTTGTTCTGACTGTATTTGTTCTGACTGTACTTGTTCTGACTGTACTTGTTCTGACTGTACTTGTTCTGACTGTACTTGTTCTGACTGTACTTGTTCTGACTGTACTTGTTCTGACTGTACTTGTTCTGACTGTACTTGTTCAGACTGTACTTGTTCTGACTGTACTTGTTCTGACTGTACTTGTTCTGACTGTATTTGTTCAGACTGTACTTGTTCTGACTGTACTTGTTCTGACTGTACTTGTTCTGACTGTACTTGTTCTGATTGTACTTGTTCTGACTGTACTTGTTCTGATTGTACTTGTTCTGACTGTACTTGTTCTGACTGTACTTGTTCTGACTGTACTTGTTCTGACTGTACTTGTTCTGACTGTACTTGTTCTGACTGTACTTGTTCTGACTGTACTTGTTCTGACTGTACTTGTTCTGACTGTACTTGTTCTGACTGTATTTGTTCAGACTGTACTTGTTCAGACTGTACTTGTTCAGACTGTACTTGTTCAGACTGTACTTGTTCAGACTGTACTTGTTCAGACTGTATTTGTTCTGACTGTACTTGTTCTGACTGTACTTGTTCTGACTGTACTTGTTCAGACTGTACTTGTTCAGACTGTACTTGTTCAGACTGTACTTGTTCTGACTGTACTTGTTCTGACTGTACTTGTTCTGACTGTACTTGTTCTGACTGTACTTGTTCTGACTGTACTTGTTCTGACTGTACTTGTTCTGACTGTATTTGTTCAGACTGTACTTGTTCTGACTGTACTTGTTCTGACTGTTGAGGCTGTAACACGAATTCTGATGCCATCCTGTGTTTATGATCTTTGACGATCTTGAACATTTTGTAATTCAGGATTGTCATGACACAAATGGCGGCTAACTGTAGTATGACCTGTAACCATACAACTGGTCGTGGAAAATAACATTCTTGCTCACATTCTTGTTTGATCGTGCATAAACGGGTCGTGGGTAAACCTGTCGTGGATAAACCGGTCGTGGTTGAACCGGTCGTGGTCGAAACAACAACGTTTTCCTCGATCACATTTTTGTTCGGTGTCCATGTAAATATATATGAGTGGGATCTGAACCAATGCAGCTAAACAGACAAAACTGAGAAGTATCCTAGTTCTTCGTATTCTCACGATCAGTGGATACTTCAGTGGCTTCGCTATATACAGATATTTATCGATTGTGATGCATAGTAGAATCATTATGGAAAGGAATAAGGAAACATAAAATGTGGTTTGCGTTACCTTGCAAAACACTAATCTGTCATCTCTCCCTACTGCATGAAAGAACCAAACAATTTTTTTGGGATAAATTATTAAACAGACGAGAAGATCAGCGAAAGCAAGGTGTGTAACGAACCAGCTGCTCGGAGTCTTGTCGTGGTTCAGAAAAATGTTATAAATAATAACTGCAGTGTTTCCTAACACACCAACAAATAAGAAGATGAAATTAAGTGTCATTAAGATAACACGCTCAACATCGTCGTCTTCTCTTGGCCAAGATGTTGAGTTCGTTGAATTATTACACATCGTTGTTCCCTGTTCTTCTTTCAAAACTGTCCGTTGCGTGTAGGAAACATCTGGCAACACTTCAAACATTGCGTCGCTTTTAAAACAAAGAGACTTTTGTAGACAAGTGTCTTGAGTGCGTGTTATCGTTTTAGCTCAATTTTAAGCATTATTCATTTTAAAAATTATTTTTCAGTTAAAATTGTTTTAGAGTTGTATTTATCCGTTTCTTTTTATTTAATAAACATCAACCGTAATAAATAAATACAGATTAAAATTTAAAATCATTTATAACATTTGCCAAGTAACAGCTGCCATCAGGCATCGAAGGAAGAATTCCAAATGTCAATATAACATCACAAATAGGTAGCATCGTTCCCAATTGCAACTTGGCCTTGTAGCTCAGACGGTATAGAGCATCATTGCTACCTCCTCCGCAGGCCATTAGGCCATACAGCCCGTAATGAGTATGCCCGTTCGCAGGTCGAAATTTGAAAATTGAGACGAAGGCTCGCGTAGCTGTAGGGCCTGCTGAATAACATGTCGATTACTTGGCTTATTGTGTCGATTACCCATAGTGGAAAGTTGGCCACTCTAGCGGAAGGTCTTCCGTGGGAGGCTGTTTTGTAATTGCTCCAATGCAGTAGGATAATACGGTAGACAACATGACAAAACCAGCAATGCGGTAGGATATTGCGATAGAAATATAAAACTTGCGATAGCCAGTAATAAGTACAAACTTAAACAACAGAAGTCAACGAAATGTTGTGTTGCATAACAGCTGACTTCTTCCAGTCTGTTTTGCCGGCATTTTTTCCCATCGGGTTCTTCTTCGGTTTTGTACTGAAAATAAAAATGGACGCCGAGTCTAGCGCATCAGTTGTTTGTCGACAATCCCGCAGAAGAATTCTCACCAGGTAAGTCTGCTAAGACACATTTCTTTTAAGGTGTATTTATTTTAGTTTTGTACTTTTATTTTAACCTTTCCTCGTTTGCATCAAGTTATGGGTTATGACTTTACTTTTAGTATATCACTCTGCATGGCTACAGCTGGACAATTTCCTCAGGAAACTGCCAAAAGGGAAAGCCTTTTTTACTAGTCTAACAGTAACAGAAACCTTCCAATAGTACGATACTTAACACGGTAGAAAACATAAAAAAGATAACTTGTTTCAATAAAATGCATTTTCACAATAATTATATTTCAAACACAGAAGTTCGATATAACAATGCTTTATTCTTCTAAACTCACAAAACACAGCTGATGAAGCCTAATAGGCCGTGGGCCAAAATTATTCCGCTTCGTGGCAACCCCCTGGGGAATAGATTTTCTGTGGTTCAATGCATAGTACCATAGATGCTCAATTACCACAAAAAGTTCCCAAGCAAAAAACTTGCCAAACACCGAGAAAATGGGTGATCAGTGATTATCCTCTATTAAATTGTATTACAGCAAGAAAATGTGAAATTTTGTATTCAATTACAACAAAAATTATTTGCATCATCGGAAAGCTTGGAAAAACCGCATATAAGACTTTTAAACAGTTTTTTGACCCTTCAAATAGTCTTTGAGTTATTGCTGTTTTAAATGTGAAAATTGGACCAAAATGTCGCAATAAGGACTGGGTACTAGGTCAAAAACACGTATTTGACAGCGTATAACTCGAAAACAATTTGAGATATAAAAAACTGTTTAAATGTCTTATATGTAGATTTTTGTAAGCTTTCTGATGATGCTAGTCATTCTTAATTGAATACAAATTTCTTGCTGTAATACAATTTAATAGAGGATAATCACTGATCACCCATTTTCTCGGTGTTTGGCAAGTTTTCTGCTTGGGAACTTTTTGTTGTGATTGAGCATCTATGGTACTATGCATTGAACCACAGAAAATCTATTCCCCAAGGGGTTGCCACGAAATTGCTTTTCTAAGCACTTTTTCGCACAATGGCCCACGGCCTATAAGTACTATTAAAAATTACACGTCATCCCCGAGCCAACGGCGTGGAGCGCCGTTCCGGCCGTAAGCCCGGGGCGAGGGTACTAATTCCCCCCGGCTATTTACACCCGGGGAAACGAAAGCATTAGCGAAGTCTAAAGTTCATCAATCTTTAATCTTTAAAATTCTTTAAGCACGGTAGCCATTCAGCATGCTACGCTGATTTTCAATGGGCCGTGCACACTATACAACATATATTAACCTAATTATAATATAATACAAAATAGTGAAGCCTACATACTGGTCAGCTTCACACAATAATATATACTAATACATTAAACAACTAATTATTCTAATTATAGTAAAAACTACTGATATTATTGATTAACCCAAGGGGACTTAATCGGTTCTGTAGTGATTGATGAGCATAGATTTAGCAACATTTAGTGTGATAAATTATTGTTGACGTTTTGTCTAATGTTATCCGGGAGATTGTTCCAAGATTTTGCCGCTCTATATGAGAAACTTTTTTTGAGAAAGTTTGTGTTACGTTTCTCAAGGAAAGTTGGCAAAAGTTACTTCCTAAGTTGTACGTTTCGTTTGAACAGAAATTAGACACTCATTTCTGTGAGATAATTCGGAGAATTAGCAGTAAGTGCTTTAAAAGTAACAATATTTTTTCGAATAGATAAGCTTTTATGGATAGGCATCCAATCAAGTTTTCGAAATATTTCATTGGACCGTACATCGTATGAAGCGCTGGTTATCACACGCGCCGCTTTCTTTTGAAGTTTAGATAGCTTTGTAAGTTTACTTTTGTAGCCATCGTTCCAAACAGTGGAACAGTAATAGAAATTTGGAATTACAAATGCATTATACATTTTATTAAGGATATGTTCAGGCACAAACGATTTAGCTTTCCTTAATAAAGCAATATTGTTTGAAATCTTTTTATTTTGTTCGTCGATATGTTTGTTCCAAGTTAGGTGTTCATTTAAAATTACACCAAGCGTCTTTTTATTGGGTACACGCTTAATAACTTGATTACCAAGTTTAATTATGGGGCCCTGCTCAAATGACGGGACTCGCTGGCGTGAACCTATTATCATAAATTCTGTTTTCGTTTCGTTTAGTGTAAGTTTATTTGCAATGAGCCATTCGTTAACATTCAAAAGATCATGGTTAAGTTTTGATTCAATTTCATCTACGGTTGGAGCACTGATGGAAAGAGTTGTATCGTCTCCAAATAATCTAGCCTTAATAGTTTGGAAACATCTGGGCAAGTCGTTAATATATAAGAGAAACAAAAACGGCCCAAGGTTGGATCCCTGTGGAACTCCACACTTAAGTTCGTTTACATCTGATTGCTTAAGATCTAAACCATTTCAGACTAGTTCCTCTGTTACCGTAAAGCTCTAATTTGGAAAGTAGTATGTTATGATTGACTGAGTCAAACGCCTTTTTAAAATCCAGAAACAAAACCCCGTTCAATAAACCATTATCCATATTATGAAGCCAATCGTTTGTTAAATCAAGTAAAGCGGTTTCCGTGGAGTGGTGCTCTCGAAAACCTGACTGATTTTTAGTTATATTGTTATTCATCATGTAGGTTTTAAGTTGATTACATACTAATTTCTCAAACAGTTTGGCTATGATGGAAATCACAGAAATTGGTCTATAATTGCCACACTCAGTTTTTACACCATCCTTAAAGATTGGCGATACTTTAGCCAATTTCCAGTCATCAGGGTAAATTCCTGTTTGTAAGGATAGATTAAAAATGCTACCCAATTATGAATCTAATATTATATCCCCAGCAGCTTTCAACAGTTTAATACTTATACCATCGATTCCTGGTGATTTTTTAGTCTTAATTTGAGCAAGAGTGTCGGACAGTTCAGAGGCATTGATGTTTTTGAAGCAAAAATCATTTTTAATAGGAGATACAAATCGCAAGGGATCGGCGCCATTCTCGGTGATATTTTCAACGAGTTTAGACCCAATTGTAGAAAAATAGTCATTGAAACAAGCCGCAATATTTTGATCTCCCGTAATAATACGATTGTCCATTTTTAACTGATTTACTTCTGTAGTTTTAGATTTCTTGTTTAATAAGCTATTTATTGTCTGCCAGCTATCGTAGCTGTTCTTAGTGTTTCCAAGTTTTGTTTTGAAATACTCTGCTTTGGTGGATTTGATAAGACTATTAACATAATTTTTATGCCTTTTGTAAGCCGTATCGTAATATGCAGATTTAAGTTTAACTCCCTATGGTAACATTGTTTTTTGATATGCTCAGTAAGCCATGGTTTGTAATCACTTTTTACACGACGTTGTCGAGTAGGCGCGTGTTTCTCAGCAACATGCAAAAATCTATTTTTCCAATCATGCCACATGTTGTTTGGGTCATCCGTAATAATATTAGTAGCAAAGATATTTCTTAAATCCGTTCTAAATTCATTAACTCTTGAATTGCTGACTAAATATTATTTTAGGTGGCTGCTTTGGTACACTGACTTTACGGCATATGTAGACTATAAAGTTATGATCACTGATGTTCAACAACCCCCGCTTCTACTGTCTTATTGTCTTCAATCGAACTGATAATGACATTGATTAATGTTTGAGAGTTAAGAGTTACTCTAGTAGGACTTTGTATATGTTGTTTCAGGAGATAAATATCAAATATATCCAACAATCTAGCCGTAGACGCATTTTTATCTTGTTGTAATAGATCACAATTCAAATCTCCTGTAGTGATCAATGATCGCGGGCGTGGCTCACCAACGGTGTTGAGTGGGTGGTCATCCTCGCCACAGATGATAGATTATACCAGATGAATCACTCTATACCTATCCCTATGATTTTCGTGTCCGCGATTTTCGGGAGGCTATCACGCCAGATGACGCGTGCGACACTTACTGCCAAAATGGCGCTTATACTGCCAAAATGCGTGATTGCTCACGTTTCATGGCGTGGATTGCACTTACTGCCAAAATGGCGGCCAACGCGTGCTCATAAAAAATCGCGGACACAATTTTGGCTGAGTGAGATAAGCAAGTTTTGTAGACAAGTGTCTTGAGTGCCGTGTCCTTTTAGCGCAATTTTAAGCATTATTCATTTTAAAAATTATTCTTAAGTTAAAATTGTTTTAGAGTTGTATTTATCCGTTTCTTTTTATTACACATCAACCATAATAAATACTATACACATTAAAATTTAAAATCATTTATAATATTTATTAGAGTAACAGTTGCCATCAGGCATCGAAGTAAGAATTCCGAAATGTCAATAACATCACAAATATATAAATAGGCTTAACATCCTTCCCAACTTTGCCTTGTAGCTCAGACGGTAGAGTGCGTCATTCTACAAATACCAAGAAATCTAGAATTTCCCGCTTGCCCGGCCCGTAAGGATAACTAAACACTAATATAGTAGTAGATTTACATCACACGAGTATAGCGTATATGGGATGAAATGTTCTCGCGTGTTTAAACCGCGCAAGCAGAAAAATCTGCTTCCCGCTGCTGAGTTTCGAAATGCTCGACGCTCTACCAACTGACCTGCACGGTCAGATCCGGTTGAGGACTGGATTTTATGAACTTTTATACAATTATTAAATAAAACTAATTATAATTTATAATATAATTTAATAATATTTACCCATACACCTTACATTTGCATCACCTTAGTATACATGAACTTGTGGTTAGTCGACAACAGCTCAGTTGGTTAGAGCGCCGCACCTCAAGTTCGATTCCAGCCAGAGGTCCTATATAACGGCTCCTGGTTGGGTCTAATAAATGTATAAAACTCATGCACACTCGAAATTTCCATCTACAAAACCCTCTTACAATTAGTTCTATCGCGTGTAGATGCCCCAAATCCCTATATCTTCTCATTTACTCGTTTTCGTTGTGGATGCTCCAGAAAATGCCAGAAATACAGTCATTCAGCACTGGAGCATCATTCAATATAAACATTTTAGTATTCTTCGCTTTCTGAATGCAAATTTAAGGTTGTTATACAATAAATATTCATGATTCCCTCTTACCAGTTTTGAAAAGTTTTGACCACGCCCACCAGATGTTTCGTAACATCCCTATATATATGCAGTTCTAGAATTTTCTTAAAGTGTACAGTCCTCAGAGAGCAAACAAAGTTTATAGCACGAGAGCAGGAAGTCGAATGAGCCATTGAACGCCAGCACGAAGAGCAGGAAGTCGAATAAGTCATTGAACGCCAATAAGATAATCACAAATAATCACATGCGTCCACGATTTGTTTCGATTGGTCAGAATTAAGAGTGGCCGCGTGGGAGAATAAGTCTTGCGCGAAAAAAAAAACCCGACCTAAACTATTACTCTATTAAATTTTGTAACTTGTTTACAATTAGCTCAAATGAAGTACAAAGGTCGAGTATCTTCGCCAACTGCTCACAAAAATTTGGCTTCTGAAATGGGGGGGGGGGGGATCTTTCATTTCGTCTAGAAATTACATACTTTTTGTGCGTACTTGCACACCATAAATATTTGGTTACATCGGCAATTTCTTGCGCGATTTCAAACTCCATTTTGCATGTGGCTCGAAGATATTCTGCAAGCAGCCTAGATGTTCAAAGAATGAAAGCTACATTGAATGATTTGTAATCGTGTAGACGTGTTGCATGGTTGTTTGGTTTGGCCATGCAAACTACCAAAAGCAAACGTTTCCTCTCCCAGAAAATTTTGAAAATTACATGCCCAGAAAACGCATTTCCAGCTAATTCCCACACTAATTTTTTTTAAAGTAATCATGTGTATACTTCCTGATGAAAGGCAGATATATTTCTGTGAAACACACGTCTAACTAAAAAATTCTTGCCAATGATAATCGTGTTGTAAAAGTACACAAATACGTAACGGTCAAGTCGAGCGTTACTCTGCTTTGGGGATCACGTAGGCATGCTTACAACTGCGACACTGTAAATTTTCAAAACAAATATGTTTCACCTTTTAAAGCTAATAATGTCTTATGATTGTTATACTTAGTCTTACATGTTAATTGTGGCTGTCAGTCCAATGTATAGGTCTGATCCGGTGTTCCATCATTGATAGTTACTGTTGCTTCGTATATTACCGACTTACTCTTATATATACAACGTTCAGCTACTGGGCATTCCTCTTTCTTTCGACAATTACATTGCTTTGCTTCAGATTCTTGTTTGGTCTTCCTAGGAATGATGGTTTTATCTTGGCCGTCAATCAATTGCTTAATGTTTGACATACAACCATAGCTTACCTTGATTGTATTTCTGTTAAATATTTCTCTCAGCTCATATCCTTCATTTATTTATTTATTTATTTATTTATTAGCTTTGCCTTAAAATACATAAACAACGCAACAGCGCTAGCCAATTACTGCGGCCCATGCATTGGACTAAAATAGACTAAAATAGTCGACGACAAGTAATATAACATACAGCAAGTGAAAATTACTCTATTACTCTATACATGCAACACGAGATTGGAACAGCTGGACTACAGACATGCAGAGTAACACTTTTGAAACAATACATGGGTTTGTACGAGCGAGGATCTTCTGCGTTAAAACAAGTTCTTAAAAGATGTTGTGTCATATTCATATATCCTCGTTTAAAATGTAGAACGGCCACATTAATTCATTTCATCGTGTTTAAGTTCATTGAGTATAGAAGCGTTTGCACATGACGTCACAGCCGCCATGTTGGTGTTCCAATTCAAAATAATTTTAATTACACTCTTTTGTCTGGAACACCAACATGGCCGCCATGGCTTTTGTTGAGTTGGTCCCTGGGGAATGAGCGCAAACGCTCTATACGTTCCATACGCATGTTGTTCGAGCAAGGAAGGACCTTTGCTAGGTGGTTGTCATGTTCTAAGCTTGAATATATATATGATATAAAGATTGTTCCACAAGCAATTAACATCACTTGTTTGTTTAAAGTGAAGTGCTTGCTTGTAATCTTGACTAGACTCTGCAGAGGTTCCGAAGGAATGTCACAATTTCAAACAATTCATAGTCTAGAGACTTTACTATAACTGTTGCGTTTTATTCTGACCCTTGCGCGTTCGTCGATAGCTCAAAATGTTCAGATTTATACTCCAAATAGACACTAACATGTTATCGTTTAGTTTGGTTTGGTTTAATGATTTTACGACCCAATTGACAAAGAGCAGCGCGTTAATCAGTTTCAATGAATGAATGAATGCCGCAGTTTCAAATATGCTTATTATATAGTAGAGAGTGAGATACTGAAAAATACACAGTGAAATATTTTCCATATCTTCATTTATAGTGCATGAAGATTTCGATCACGTGACTTTTTCCAATTTACTTTGAGCGTGAAATTTCACAATTTTTTGCTTGGGACTATATAATAAACAGAACATTACACGGTGGCTTGAAGATATGATTTTTATCTTCTCGTGTTAAAAACAATATTTTACTCACTCGCTGCGCTCGTTCGTAAAAGATTGTTTTCACCAATCGAAGATAAAACTCATATATTCGCGCCGCCGTGTAATATCCTCTATATATTCATTTACATTTCTGGAATTTTCATTAGATGAAAGCAAGCGACGAAGATGTCAAGAAATTTCGTGAGTCTCTTTCTAAGCTTGGAGATATTTATATCAATGACGCATTTGGGACAGCTCATAGAGCTCACAGGTAACATTTTCACATTCACAACTCTAAGCACAAACTCGTGTCAGGTAGACTGAGTTCAGTTAAGGAACTGGCGTCATCGTTCCTAAACTATCTTGTTTATAATGATGGACAATATTTTTCGGGCATGCCACATTTTCAACTCACAGACATTTCGTAAAAGTAATAATGAAACCTTTATACTAGTCGCACTCATCTCTATTACCTAACTCTATTAGTTCTATTATCCACTTCTGGACACAGTCTATATCTCCAGCGCATGCTAGGAAATATTTTAAAATCATGAAATCAGTAATCACACTCCACATGGAGTGACTGAAATATTTCAGTAATACAACGGGTCTAATATCGGACTGTACAGAAAAGTATTCATATATTAGCGTCTCATTGTAGTTGCGACAGTCGTGTTTGATAAATTACGAAAAGGGAATCTCATTTAGACATTTGTTTTCTTTCATTATGTCTTCTGTAGCTCAATGGTGGGTGTTAACTTGCCTCAGAAAGCTGCTGGTTTCTTACTAAAGAAAGAACTTACATATTTTGCCAAAGCATTGGAATCTCCTGTTAGACCATTCCTAGCCATATTAGGAGGGTATGTATCACGTTGTTTAGGTCAACCTTTTGATAAGCATACCCCATTCTCGTACCCAGAGCCCTTCTTACGCGCGGTCAACGGAGCGCGACGAGGGGCTCTGGCCAAATCCATGTCAAACTGGCATCTGATTGGCTACAACGAAGGTTGTTCTAACACCGGATATATTCTATTACCGTGTTTTTATGGTATCCGGTTATGGATTATGGATACATTCAGCTGCCGTCTCAAGTTCAGTGGCAGACTATTCCAAAGTTTAATTGTCATGTTCTTTCCAGAATAGTAAAGTATTACGCTCTTTCCATGATGTCTTTCAAGTCTATAATTATATTAAACATGATAGCAAAATTCTCTACTAAATAGACCTTGGTCATTTTAAAACCTGGGGATACAGTCCGTTTGCACGTGTAAGATTTGTTTACATTTTGTATCCGAATAATGAATTTTATAAACGAAGTGGGGCAGCTGTAAAATCAACCTCGTACCCAGGATCTTTCCACCAATTTGTCAAGTATTTTAATTTAATACAATAATTCAAATTTGCAGTCTTTGCACAAACAACACCAAATGAAAACAAGTCACTTCTATCTTAATAGTTTATCTTTCCTCTTGAGGAGAAAAGACGCTGGTCACGTGATCTGCTGATATCTAACAGATTTCTAATTAACTATTTGGATTCCTTCACGACAATCATACAAAATGCAAATTATAAATTAAGCTATAAAAATTATCCAAATATCAAATATTTATTTACCTCATCTTGGATTGCTAATTAAAAATCTGCTAGATTTTAACAGATCACGTGACCAGCCTCTACCAGGGTTTTCTCCTCAAGAGGAAAGACCCTGGGTACGAGGTTGCTGTAAAATAAAAATGATCAAGGAAGCACGATCATGTTTTTGCTTGTATCACAAGCTGGAACCTCCAATACACGCATGTGCAGAACTGACTGTTCCGCATCTTTGAGGCTTTTCAAAAACAGAAATTTGCAATAAAACATAATGACATTGTGGCCATGAAATGGTGTAATATCGTTGTATATCTAAATGCTTTTTCAAACTTTACTCGACCAAGTGTTGTATGTTATACTCTCTGTCCTCTGCTCTCTGTCCTGTCACATAAATACCATATAAGAGATGGCAGATGATTGTGCATTACAATAATTCTACATAACAAAATATTTATTACTCTCAATTCCAGAGCGAAAGTAAAAGACAAAATTCAGTTAATTGAGAACATGTTGGATAAAGTGAACGTTATGATTATTGCTGGTGGAATGGCTTTTACTTTTGCAAAAGTTCTATATAATATGGAGGTAAAATAACTTAAACCCACCGGGCCGCAAAAGTTGCAAACTTCTCACAGTTGAAATAATGAGTTCACGTTAAGTTCGATCTGCCGCTACATATTGATGTTATGAAGTAGTGTCTTGGAGAATTATTCATATAATCCACTTTCATTTTAGTTGTTTCAAAGTTTAGAAACAGCGTCATAATCAGTAACCAATAATATTTTTCTGTGTTGGTGTAATGTACTCAGGTGAATATGATGCTTGAGATGTTACTCTGAGTGTATATCCACACCGGGCAAGCTTGAAATTAAGCCTGACCACGGTGGGAATCGAACCTACGACCTTTGGAATGCCAGCCCAATGCTCTGCCAACTGAGCTACGCGGTCTGGTCGGTTCGAGTATGTGATATTTCGGAATAGAATCTAGTTCCTTCGATATCAATGTAATCTAATAATCAGTAATGATTTTTCTGTGTTGGTGTAATGTACTCAGGTGAATATGATGCTTGAGATGTTACTCTGAGTGTTCCAGTATTCCAAAGGTCGTAGGTTCGATTCCCACCGTGGTCAGGCATATTTTTCAAGCTTGCCCGGTGTGGATATACACTCAGAGTAACATCTCAAGAATCAATAATATGTTTTAATATAGATTGGTAACTCGTTATTTGATGAAGAAGGTTCAAAAATTGTTCAAAGATTGGTCGATAAAGCCAAGGCAAATGACGTCCAACTTCACATTCCAGTTGATTATAAAACCGGAAGCAAATTTTCAGCTGACGCTGAAGTTGGTGAAGCAACGTTAGAGTCGGGTATTCCTGATGGTTGGATGGGACTAGATATAGGACCAAAGACTATCGAGAAATTTACCAAAGATGTAATCCCAAAATGTCAGACTATTGTCTGGAATGGTCCACCCGGAGTGTTTGAATTTGAAAATTTTGCAATTGGGACCAAAGCAGTAATGGATGCTGTTGTTGAAGTAACCAAGGCTGGAGCGACAACTATTATAGGTTAGTTTGGTTTTCATAACAATATGGCAGGGCTTGATTTCACCTGTTTAACTCCGAATGCAAATATCATGGTGTTGAAATTCCATAAAAAAAGATAATCCCACAATAGAGTCAAATTTCCATTCATTTATTTTAATATTTAAGTAGCATTATCTAGACAAATCAATAATTATCAAAACATTAATAATTTTGAACAAAAACACTGCTCACTTAGTCGCTGTGCGAATTTTAATCTTGTCCATGAAACTAAGTTCCCTCCACGAAAGTTTTCATTCCCATTGTTCGTTCTTCAATTCGCTTTTTCGTGTTGGAATGTCAGGCAGCGTGACATAATTGGCCTTATATGCAACAGTAGTGACATCTAGTCACGAGTTTACTACTTTATGTTCTGTTAAACATGGTTTGAATGTTCTATGAATAGTACTTTATGTTAAACATGGTTTGAATGTTCTATGAATAGTACTTTGTTAAACATGGTTTGAATGTTCTATCATTAGGGAGCAGTCATTATTGATGCCAGGGGGGGGGGAAGATATTTAGGGGGGCCACCAAAAATTTATCAACCAGTTGGGGGGGGCTACCAAAAATATCAAAGAAAAGTAGGGGGGGGCACCAAAAATAATTAACAATTATTCGCCGAAGGCGAGGTGATTATCAGTGAATAAAAACCAAGACGAAGTCGAGGTTTTTATTCACGATAATCACCGAGCCTGAGGTGAATAATTGTTTCAGGATAATTTCATAGGTGATTATTTGAAAAAATATTTTAAAATGCACATTTCTTCGTCTTTCAACAACCTCGTTCCCAGGGTATTTGCTCTTGGGAAGCAAAGACCCTGGTGGACGCTGGTCACGTGACCCATAGAAAATTGATAGCCTCAGAGGGGGATGGAAAGGTCTCATATTACATGTTTCCACTTCCGCACTTCACACTTCGATTGCAAGGAGTGCCGTGCTGTACAATAATCTTTGAGAATCATATATTCTTCAAAATTCTTGCTAAATTGGTTTCTGTTTGCCGTTTTAAATTATATTATGGTAAAATGCAGATTCTTGTACTAACAGACAAGTCAGCAAATCAAGCAACGAAAACGTATGACCGTATGGTTTGAAATATTTGCATTTTTAATATTCTCTCGGGGTTCGGGCGCAATATTTTCATTTCATACGTACGTTTCTGTCCTGGCTCTGCCTCTGGTTCAGATATTTACAATATTCTTATAATATGCCATTGAATTGTTGTAATATAGAAAGGAAACGGTATACTGTTTTGTATAGTAGAGGTATCAAAAGCGACTGACAAAATTGTTTGGAATCGACACTCGACAGCGCACTTTTTTGTCTTCACGACTACCTGTTTGTTGAGCCAAACTATTGCACAGAATCTCCTATAATAAATTATAGCTATCGCCATTCACCCTCCCACCCTGAATGCAAAGGAATGATATCCGAAAAGATTTAGCAAAGTATTTGTTATTATATCTGGTACGAAGTGTCCCTATACGTTTTATCAGGGATATATATTTATATATACACAATTCATAAACTGTATATGCGCACCAAGTCTCGCTCATAGAATTACTTAATGAGTTTTATTAAGCCTTTTAAAGTTTCTATTGATACTGATAGATAGGTTGTTTGCTTACAGTTACGAAGTATCGTTTGGTGAAACTTCTAAAATTTCAATTACAGTTACGACACAGTATAGGGATATATACGATAAAGATTAAAGACTTAAAGTTGATTTAAATATTGATGACTCACAGCGGCATTATACAAGTCGAAAGAAGCTGGATTTTAAGTTGGATTATTCTTCAAATAATGCCTGGGCATTAATACCAATGCCAATGAAAGGTCTTTATAAGATTTATAATGTTTACTGCAATATATGATATAATTTAGTCTAGTGCATATATCGTCCTAGATATTCAAGTTGTACCGCACGCACCGAGGAGTCTTGGCGTGTGATAACAGTATACTGTAGCTGTACTTCGACATATATCATTCTTGATCGTTGAGCTGTTTCAGCAATGTAAATAAAAGGAATAACGGGTTTTAATCCTGTGCTTACTGTAATTCACAGTCAAAACAGCACTATTGTTTTTATATACACAGTTGGCGATGTTCAGTACTTCAGTTGGGAAATCAAAGGATCCCGTTATAAAATAAATCCTTTGTTTTGAATATCGGACAGGATACATTTCAACTATAAACAACCATATCATATCGTTCGTTTTATATAAATACCGTTTGATCAATCAGTCGGTGTAGAAGATATCAGATATGTATGTTTATACGGCGATCTGATGCGTGCTCACTAGCCAGGCGCGTGTGGAGTATATTTTTCCTTGCAAGTGAAATATGATCCAGCTTCTCGCTTGAAATGTACCGCAGCACTTATTATTGATGACATTCAATATAGCAGGAAATCTTGTCATGATGAGTACGAATTTAATACAGCACTAATGCATCTGGCGAATGTCAACTACTACATTCCCACCCCTCCCAGATTGACAAAACAACGCTAATTGAAAATCTGCTAGATTTTAGCAGATCACGTGACCAGCGTCCACCAGGGTCTTTGCTTCCCAAGAGCAAATACGCTGGGAACGAGGTTGGTCTTTCAATTGACAAAACGGCTTCGGCCGCCATTTTGAAAATCGCTTAGGTGATTATCGCGTAATAATCACCTCAACGGTAACCAATCAGCGTGGAGAATTTTCAATAATCACCTATGTAATTATACTAATGTGCAATAATCATAAAACATCAGCAATTATAGTTCACTGTAATATAAATGTTAATGCAATATAAGTATAGGTAATCACACAGGAAGGAGTGCAATTAATTATATTAACACTACGAGTAATATTTGAAAAATGCGCCAAAATTGCACTGTTAATTGCACGACTTGCGCGAGTGATTATTTATTTCATGCATAGCATGATGACATTCAATAAAATTCAACTTCATTTTGTCAAGAGTTTTTAATTCTTTTGTAAGCAATTTGGCATAAAAAAACTTGCGAAATGATCATAAACTCATAAAGGCACATAATTTAAACTATATGGACAAATGATTCAAACTCAAATAACATATGAAATTATTAAGAAAATCTTTATAAATTGTATTTATACAGACTTACATAGTCACGTTTCGCTGCATCTCGTCGAGATTATTTCTTAAAACTGTTTCCAGATATTCTCCACAGGCTCTTTTTGTCATACTATGTTTTTTAAACTCATTCTTGTGCCAAAATTTAGTTCAATTGAATTCGTCCATGTGGTTTTTATACAAGATAAAGATAAATTTCCCCGCCATATTGGACTTGTTGTTTTGATTTCCCGCTCCCCCCAGCCATCGAAAATCAAGCACCACAGTAGCCCAAGACGTCGCTTGCGAGATTGGGCCGCCTGTGATCTTAGTATATGTTTGGAATGCAAGTTCAATCACAGGGGAAGAGGGGGGGGCTATGAAAATTTATTATATTTAAAGGGGGGGCATGAAAAAATATTTTGAAGGAATGAGGGGCCATGAAAAATTTACCATGAGTTTAGAAATATCTTCCGCTCCCCCCCCCCCTGGCATTAATAATGACTGCTCCCTTAGCACTTTATGTTCTCTTAAACATGGTTTGTATGGTCTGCCAGTACTTTATGTTGTGTTAAACATAGTTTGAATGAACATTACTACTTTATGTTGTGTTAAACATAGTTTGAATGTTCTGCCATTACTACTTTATGTTGCGTTAAACATGGTTTGAATGGTTTGCCATTACTACTTTATGTTGTGTTAAACATGGTTTGAATGGTTTGCCATTAGTACTTTATGTTCTGTTAAACATGGTTTGAATGGTCTGTCATTACTACTTTATGTTGTGTTAAACATGGTTTGAATGGTCTGCCATTACTACTTTATGTTGTGTTAAACATGGTTTGTCATTACTACTTTATGTTCTGTTAAACTTGGTTTGAATGGTTTGCCATTAGTACTTTATGTTCTGTTAAACATGGTTTGAATGGTCTTTCATTACTACTGTGTGTTGTGTTAAACATGGTTTGAATGGTTTGCCATCAGTACTTTATGTTCTGTTAAACATGGTTTGAATGGTCTGTCATTACTACTTTATGTTGTGTTAAACATGGTTTGAATGGTTTGCCATTACTACTTTATGTTCTGTTAAACTTGGTTTGAATGGTTTGCCATTAGTACTTTATGTTCTGTTAAACATGGTTTGAATGGTCTTTCATTACTACTGTATGTTGTGTTAAACATGGTTTAAATGGTTTGCCATCAGTACTTTATGTTCTGTTAAACATGGTTTGAATGGTCTTTCATTACTACTTTATGTTGTGTTAAACATGGTTTGAATGGTTTGCCATTACTACTTTATGTTCTGTTAAACATGGTTTGAATGGTCTGTCATTACTACTTTATGTTGTGTTAAACATGGTTTGAATGGTTTGCCATTACTACTTTATGTTCTGTTAAACATGGTTTGAATGGTCTGTCATTACTACTTTATGTTGTGTTAAACATGGTTTGAATGGTTTGCCATTACTACTTTATGTTCTGTTAAACTTGGTTTGAATGGTTTGCCATCAGTACTTTATGTTCTGTTAAACATGGTTTGAATGGTCTTTCATTACTACTTTATGTTGTGTTAAACATGGTTTGAATGGTTTGCCATTACTACTTTATGTTCTGTTAAACTTGGTTTGAATGGTTTGCCATCAGTACTTTATGTTCTGTTAAACATGGTTTGAATGGTCTTTCATTACTACTTTATGTTGTGTTAAACATGGTTTGAATGGTTTGCCATTACTACTTTATGTTCTGTTAAACTTGGTTTGAATGGTTTGCCATTACTACTTTATGTTGTGTTAAACATGGTTTGAATGGTCTGCCATTACTACTTTATGTTGTGTTAAACATGGTTTGAATGGTCTGTCATTAATACTTTATGTTGTGTTAAACATGGTTTGAATGGTCTGTCATTACTAGTTTATGTTGTGTTAAACATGGTTTGAATGGTTTGCCATTACTACTTTATGTTCTGTTAAACTTGGTTTGAATGGTCTGTCATTAATACTTTATGTTGTGTTAAACATGGTTTGAATGGTCTGTCATTAATACTTTATGTTGTGTTAAACATGGTTTGAATGGTTTGCCATTACTACTTTATGTTGTGTTAAACATGGTTTGAATGGTTTGCCATTACTACTTTATGTTCTGTTAAACATGGTTTGAATGGTCTGTCATTAATACTTTATGTTGTGTTAAACATGGTTTGAATGGTCTGTCATTACTAGTTTATGTTGTGTTAAACATGGTTTGAATGGTCTTTCATTACTACTGTGTGTTGTGTTAAACATGGTTTGAATGGTTTGCCATCAGTACTTTATGTTCTGTTAAACATGGTTTGAATGGTCTTTCATTACTACTTTATGTTGTGTTAAACATGGTTTGAATGGTTTGCCATTACTACTTTATGTTGTGTTAAACATGGTTTGAATGGTTTGCCATTACTACTTTATGTTCTGTTAAACATGGTTTGAATGGTCTGTCATTAATACTTTATGTTGTGTTAAACATGGTTTGAATGGTCTGTCATTACTAGTTTATGTTGTGTTAAACATGGTTTGAATGGTCTGTCATTACTACTTTATGTTCTATCATTAGTATTTTATGTTCTGTTAAACATGGTTTGAATGGTGTTCTGTTAATTTAAACATGGTTTGAATGGTTTGCCATTAGTACTTTATGTCCTGCTAAACATGGTTTGAATGGTCTGTCATTACTACTTTATGTTCTGTTAAACATGGTTTGAATGGCGTTCTGTTAATTTAAACATGGTTTGAATGTTCTGTCATTAGTACTTTATGTGCTGTTTAATAAACGAGCAGCAGTGTTTTATTAGGTTTAAAGCCACGAGCGCGCAGCGCGAGTGGCTTTAGACCTAATAAAACACGACCTGCGAGTTTATTAAACGGCTTCAAACACGATACAAATTCAATAGATATACTGCCGTATTAGTATTCTTTATATAAAGAATACTAATGAGAACACGACTACAGTACAATAGATACTGCCTTATTAGTATTCTTTATATAGAGAATACTAATTAGGAGTGTTTTATCAGGTTTAAAGCCACTGCACGTGACATATTATGGTTGACATGATTTGCCAATAAGCTTATGAATTATTAATGAGTGTTTGAAGTACTAATAAAACACGACCTGCGAGTTAAATGGCTTCAAAAACGTTTGCATAATAAGTCAAATCTTTATATAAAAATCTTTATATAAAAATTTTATATAAAAATCTTTATATAGTTTGCATAACAATGGTCTTTTGTTAAAGTGTTCTTTAGCTGGTATAAAGACGTATGCATGTGACTAATTTCTTACTCAAGATTGGATAATTGCTTCATGAATTATTAATGCGTTTTTGAAGTTGTGTTAAACATGGTTTGAATGTTCTGCCATTAATGCATTATAGTACTTTATGTTGTGCTAAACATGGTTTGAATTGTCTGCCATTAGTACTTTATGTCCTGCTAAACATGGTTTGAATGTTCTGTGTAGGCGGAGGTGATACTGCGACATGTGCAGCTAAATATAAAACTGAAGATCTAGTAAGTCACGTGAGTACAGGAGGTGGAGCAAGTCTTGAGCTGTTAGAAGGTAAAATATAATTTCTCTTGATGAGCAAGGCATTTGGAAATGAGGCGCATTACATGTCTTTTGCGGATATCATTGCTTCAAAAAATGGGACAGAGAGCTCCAATTTCCAAACACTGTTAAACAGGCTGGTTAGCATCATTGCAAATGACTGCACGCCGATGCTCACCAAACATTGCATGTCTCAAAAATCTTTCAGTTTCCCCAATGTAAAAGCATGCGACATCTACTGCATGAGATGCAGTTTTCCATGAATTTTATTGTTACCGAACGAATGGCTCGAAACGTCGAAGTTCTCCTTGTATTTCTCAAGTAGTTGTATACCTATCAATCTGCAGCCTTCTCATTATTATTGGCACTAGCTATACTGACACAGACCGTTCGAGATTATATAACAGTAATCGTATATCAAATATTAAGTAAACATTCTTAGGCGGGGATGATGATGTAAACGAGATAGGAATAATCAACGTAGCAGCGGACATAAAACGCGACCTTCATGTAACTGCTTTTAAGATCATGTTTTATTTTTCTTTAGGGAAGACTTTGCCTGGTGTTGCAGCTCTGTCAGAAGCTTGAAAGTGTTTGTTTTGAACAATATCTCTCTTGATTATAAACATTCACTGATATAATTTACAACTTGGGTATGATACGGATAACTCTCATTATTTTTATTTAAATGTCTTTTTTCACGTCGAAGATGGTATACATGGCATGCAGTTGTTGTACGCTAAAATTACACTCTTAACACTTCCGTGAATGGAAATATTACGAAGTAAATATGCAATTGCATGCATGGACTTCATATTCATACCATATAGTCAGTGTAGTAATGGTGGTTACAGAACCCGATGAAATACAAAAGAACTCATTATTTTTGTTAGTTTACGTTTTTCCAATAACATGGTTGGTTCATTGTCTCGTTCGGACTGTATAACAAGATTTCCAATTGCATGCATGTTACCATTTGAAACACACTTCAATATAGCAAGGAGCGGGATATCGATATTATTATATCTGTTTGCTTTTAATTTACAACAAACATTCGAACATTTTTATCAACAGTCAAGTCAAGAAACCAAGCAAAATCGTTACTCTGAATTTGTTGTTAATTATTGCTATCTCGAGCGCGGTTTTATTTAGTAGAATAATGTTCTTTTTGGTTTTGTCGTTTCCCTAACACCTGCCAAACCATTATATACCCTTGGCCATATTTATTTTGCCCCAATTCAAATTTCCATTGACGTAGCCAGAGTATACAAAGCGTGTGCATTATATTTTCATATCTTGTAATGTAAATTTATATCTTGCTATGTTTTCAATGTATTGGATTGGTTTGTGATTAAGAAGAGTAAAAATAATTAATTCCATCACACCATTACTGGTACATAGGATAGTTAACACAGAATCATTTTTCAAATTATATAGTAAGCTAATTACATACGATAAGATCAGTGAATGTCTTGGTTAAAGTCATGTACATATACATATATACGTGGCTGTACATTTTGTTATGCATTCGTCATTCATAGACGTACAATATAGGAATAGATCGTTATTTCCTATAAAAGTCAATTGAAGCTGATAACTCTTTCAAGAGATTTTGTCGAAGATTTACTAATTTATCATTATTACAACTTGAAGTCTCGAGACAAACTACATCAGAGATTTCTTAAAACACGTTGACTGGGAAATGTACGGAGAATCTCGTAATAACGTTAAAGTTATACTTAAGGAGGCAGCAATAAACCATCTACCTGATGAAGTTAAAGCTCATAAGAATAATCCAGGTTCTCTTTGGAAAATAATTAATAATACTATACCTGCGAAAGAGAAGGAAAAATATATCTATAGGAAAGATCTCAAGTCGATTGTTGAAGATTTTAATAACTACTTCATCTCAGTTGGAAAAATCACCGCCGCTACAGCATTAGATCTATAGCAAACAAAAACAACATTGCACTATCGGGTTCTATGTTGAACTCTGAAATCTACCCTACGGATCAACAATTTACGTTTGAACCTGTTACTTGTTCAGTAATTCGACGAATTATGGCTATGCCCAGAAACAAATCACTGGGGCCGGATAAGATAAGTGTGAGTGTCATCAAAGATTGTCTACCAGTCATTCTGGGCCCCCTCACGAACCTAATTAATTGTTCCTTAACGTCAGGCAAGTTTCCCGACTGATATGTGGAAATTATCAGAAGTAACACCATTGCATAAAGATATGCCGATCGATCATGAGATACCGTCTAATAATCGACCGCTTTCACTTTTAGAAGTTTTATCAAAGGTCTGTGAAAGATTTGCACTCGACCAATTTAGTTCATACATAACAGAAAACCAACGTTTATCACCACATCAAAATGGAAATAGGAAACACCATTCTACAGAAACTTTAAACATCTTCATTACGGACAAGATGCTGGAAACCATGGACAAAAAAACATGTAATATTGTAACAGCCCTCATTTTATTGGATTTGTCTAAGGCCTTTGACAGCATCAATCACACAATCCTATTGCATTCTAAAGAGTCAAGCATGACTAGTGGAATACCACAGGGGTCAATTATTGGTCCCCTGTTATTCCTACTGTATATAAATGACCTCCCTAATTGCTTAACCTCCCTAATTGCTTAAGTGTAACATGTTTGCTGATGATACCCAAATTGATACCCAAATTGATACATCTGGCAATGACATAAATACTGTTACAAATGCACTAAATAATGACTTAAAAAATGTATCCGACTGGCTGACCGTGAACAAACTCAGTTTAAATACTAAGAAAACTGAATATATGATTATAGGATCTTATCAAAGGCTAAATTTAATAGAAACAGATCCTCCAATCTATCTCGGCACAGAAAAAATCAAACGAGTTAAAACGATTAAGTCATTGGGTCTAATGTTAAATGAGACGCTAAGTTGGAATGAACAGGTTAACGCAATAACAACTAAGGGCCTGTTCATATGATCCCGCTTACCGGGACGTCTCGCTTACCGATGATCTCGCCGCCTATCTATTTTCCTATAAAATTTTGCATTGTGTTCATATGAGAAAGCGAGCTGGCCCGCTTGCCGAGATCTCGTTTGAATTTGCCGAGATCATAGGTAGGCGGGATGAAAATTTTTCCATATGAACACGCCAGCCCGCTTACCGGGATGAAGTGAAACAAGTCTTGCCGGTTTAATTTAACACTTTTTACTTGGTTTTATGTTTGTTTTGTAAACAAGTATTAAATAACCACCTCAAGCAATACTTTTTCTTGTAAATAAACGAAGAAAAACACTAAAATCGCCAAGTATTTGTGTTGCTTGACTGAAATGTAGAAGTTTTGCATACGCTAATTATAGAACTACAATGTAATTTCATCTCGGCAAGCGGGACGAAATACTCCATATGAACGCACGGAAATATTCGTCTCGGTAAGCGAGACGTCCCGGTAAGCGGGATCATATGAACAGGCCCTAAGATAAATAAAGGTTTGAATGTACTAAAAAGGTTAAGAGAATTCTTAGACCTTGAAACTTTACTAATTGCTTATAAAACATTAGTGCAACCTTACTTTGATTATTGTTCACAGGTATGGGGCGGCCTCGGCTCCACACTTTCTGATAAACTGCAGCGTTTATAAAACAGAGCTGCGTGCATTACCACTAAGTGTGGATATGATGTCCGCTCCTGTGTTCTTCTACAACACCTAAACCTTGACAATCTGGAGACTCGTAGGAACCAACAACTTGGTACACTAATGTTCAAAGTTAGAAATTCAATTTGTTCCTCGCTCCATATCAAATTTATTTCAACCGATGACGTACACAATTACGAAACGAGACAGGTGCAAAATTATTTTCCACCTAAACCAAACACTAATTTCAAGAAAAAATCATTTAGTTACAGGGGTGCGGTGGCTTGGAATAGTTTACCTTGTGATCTTAAGAGATCTCAAACCATCCAATGTTTCAAAAATAAGCTTTAATTGCAACGAAAGTAATAATAATTTTTATATATACGGCCTATTGGAAGATCACTCATTTTGTTTTCTCTCTGTATATATTTAGTTAGTTTAATATTGTGAAATAGCTCCGTATTGAAATAAAGTTGTAATAATAAAATAATAATAAGTTGAAATGCGTAGGAGCGTCTCCGCTAGCCATTAAATGGTTCGAAAGCTATCTGTTGGGCAGATCACAATACGTACGAATAGGATCAACTGTTTCCTCAACTAGCGCACTAACCCATGGAGTGCCCCAGGGCTCTATTCTTTCACCATTTTTGTTTGGAATTTACGTCAATGATCTACCAGCTGTAACGGTTTCAAGTGATCTCGACTCCTACGTTGACGATTCAAAACTCCATCTTGCACTTCTTGTCGAAGACTATACAACAGACAATAGCTAAACTAGAAAACGATCTGTATAAACTGCTAAATGGTGCTTCAGTGGAACATGAACTGTTAATCCTGACAAGACCAAATTCCTCTTAGTAGGCACAAGATCAATGCTACAGAATTTACCAACACAAATCAATCTGAACTTAATAATAAAATAATAATATGAATACATGTAATACGTTAAAAGTATAAAATTAGGCTAAAAATTGTTAAAAACATTCACTATAAGTTTACTATAAGTTCAACAGTGTTGAATAATTAAAAACATTTTGAGTTCTCTCTTAAAAATATTTTGAAGCATCGTTTTCTTCAGGGTACTTGGAAGTGATGCCCAATCATTTGTTGCCCTATAATAGGTTGTCCTCTTGCCCCATTCAGTACTTGGCTTAGGCAGCCTAGACAACTGACTGTTCCTTGTATTGTATCCATGGGAGTTATTTAAGGTTGATCTGTAATATTCGAAATGTTCGGGTATATTTCCTTTGATTGCATTGTGGACAGAAATGCAACGGTGACTAAAATGTCGTCCAGTCAGGGGAATCCATTTTAGAGATTTTAATGCATCAGACGCGGTGACCGCTTACCCCCTTGGATTTTCTTAGCTAATCGATTCTGAAAAGCCTGTAGTTGTTCCATCTCGGATTTCACACCAACCTGATCTCCCCATACCATATCTGCGTAGTCTAAATGTGGTAAGACTAGTACATTGAAATATGCAACACGAGATTTATGATCCAAAATATGTCAATTAATTCGGTTAAATACGGAGAGTCGATGGCCTAACTTTCGAAGCAAATCCTTAATATGTGGCTTCCACCACCATTTCTCATCTAATTTCACACCGAGTGACCGAGATATTTAAAAGACTGGGTCCGATCTATCTCAATGTTATCTCGTAACTGTAGCTTGAAATCTTCAAATTTTGATAACATAAGTTTACTACCTGCCAGAAGAAATTTCGTCTTCTTGATATTTAGCGTTAATTTGTTGTCAGAATACCAATTACAAATCAAACTAAAATCACGTTCTATATATAAGGTCTTTTGCAATTCTTGAGGGGTCGATGCGCCAAAAATCAAGACTGCATCATCTACAAACAATATAACACGAGTATTCTCCACAGGCACAGATTTGACAAACTATTAACGTAATTGTTAAACAAAAGCGGACCCAAAATACGTCCTTGCGGAACGCCAAGCACAACCGAGCGAGGATCCGATATTTCTCCGTTTATGGACACGCTTTGCTTCCTGTCAAACAATTGAGTGCGCATCTAAAGGAGTTGAATTATATTTATCCTCATCAATATGGGTTTAGACGTACTGCGCAAGCTATCGGACAAGTAAATAACTGGGTTCTTGAGTCAATGGATAAAGGGAAAATCACTGGTTTATTTTTCGTTGACATCTCCAAAGCGTTTGACTCGATAAACCATAAAGTACTCCTGGGAAAGCTTGCCAATATGGCACTTTCCTGTATGAACAACATTCTCAAGAACTTTACTCAACACCGGCAAAATCGAAATTGGCCGCGAATAATTTTCAACCAACAGTTTGTCATCCGCTTTGTATAACGGGGTGACTCGTACAATTTTCCACAAGGCAGGAACTATCCCATCTGAAAGTTGTCCTCCATTGTGTTTATGTCATGGTAATCGATTTATTTATAAGATAGGTTATTGAAGAAGTAAGTTCATGTTCAGCATCCCTTATCATTCTTGCCCCTCGAGATTTAGATTTCATATATGTCCAGTATAGACATCTGTTATCGGATCGTTACGGTCCGTAACTTTGAATACAGATAGTCGTGCGGCATGTGCGTTAACGCTCCCTTTTACATCAGACATTAACATGCAGATTACAACCATTCCTCGTTCTTTAAGAAACACTATATTAACTAAACATACATTTTGATTACATCACACATTAACATGATTACAACTATCCCTCGTTCTTTAAGAAACACTATATACCTTCTAATGGACGACTTACGCTTTAGAAAAATTTTTAATCTGGGAATAACAAAGGATATTTTCTGAAAGAAGTTATCAAAATTAGAAAAACTGCAAAGTTTGGTTGCGAAATGTTGTAAAGTACGGAAAATATAGCCCTGCGAAGTAGGCAAATTTGTATACATTTCTATTACGTGCGGAAATTGGTAACTAATTTAGTTACCAATTCACGCACGTAATACAAAAGTATACAAATTTGCCAACTTTGAAGGGCTATATTTTCCGTATTTTACAACATTTCGCAAACAAACTTTGTAATATTACTAATTCCAAGACGCTCTTTCCAGCTGTGGTGATAGATTTCGTTGTTCTTACTTAGATTAAAATTTAGTCTAAAGCGCAAGTTGCCAGCCCACCCTCGGTCACTAAATAATGGTCCCTAAAGTCTAAGAAAGTTTTTAAAAGACGTCAATTCACTAGATGCATGCCCCTTAAGACGTCCAGAAATTGCTAATATACAAGAATAAATCAAACTATGGTCTAATAGAATTTTTAAAAGAAGACAGATTGCTAGATTGTCTTTGTTCTAAGTTAAGATTGTTCCAATCGTTGACCACATGGTAGACAAACTGTTGTTTTCCCCAGTTGGTACGCGCTCGTGCACTGGGCCGGCGAGAGGTTGGCGTGGCAAAAAAATTTTTAGGGGCCCTATTTCAAAATCTTTTCAGGAAAATTTTTTTTCGGAAAACAACCACTGCCCCCCCCCCCCCCCCCCCCCCCCTCCGTCGACAACTTTTTAGGGGGAAAAATTTCCGGACGAGGACGTTGCAATTGCTTTCCGGCGACTTTACCTCAATTTTTCATACCAAATTTCGGTACTTTGCCCCCAAAAAACAAATGTCTTGCCCTTTGTGCGGAAATATTTAACC
>CACRXK020005277.1:0-28636 GCA_902702795.2 Paramuricea clavata
TAAATAATCTCATGGCCTATTATCAATAATCCTATGTTCATTTCTACATTTATCACATTTCTGACTCTTAAATTGCCATATAGTTACTTTGAGATTATAAAGGATTTGAGACTAAATTACTACCATCGAATTTTCCACGTTAAACTATATTGCGTGTTAGTTTGTTTGCACAAATCGAGACTAGAGCAAGCTGAAGCATATTTCATTGCGTGGTTGGAATGTGAAAAATGTGGCTTTGATCAACAACAGCGCTACGTTCGGTGCTATTTTGCATGTAATGCGTTCTTGATATGTTGAAACTCTTCAGTCTTAACAGTTCTTCTAATTCACCTTTCTGTAAAACACCATGTGAAATTTGTTAATATAATACTAGAATACCAATTTTTTTCAAAATATACAGAAATGTAATTTAATCGTGCATGATCAGTGTTTGAATAGATTAATGCAATTTCAGTGCAGCTGTTATTTATGGTAAAAATTCATATTAATATTTATAGGTAGAATTCAAGAATTCCACCCTAGACCTTTATATCAGAAAACATCTTAAGGTGAACTACAGTGTATGACAAATAATTTTTTCGGTTTAATCTGAGAATTTATTGCTTAAATTATGCTATAATTAGCGCATGTTTTCAATGTAAAATTAGGTATATATATATATGTAGGTATATATATATATATATATATATATATATATATATATATATATATATATATATATATATATATATATATATATATATACCTAATTTTTATATATATATATATATATATATATAGGGCCTCATCACCTTCCCTAGCAAGGGAATGGGCGGTTTTGTGCACTTATGTATAGACTTTGTACACTGACAGCGGATATATTGAAGTCACAAGTCAATCTCCTCCGTTTTCCTGACCATTTTGTGTAGTGTATCTCATCAAAAATCAAATTACTTTTTTTCGCATGTAATTGTTTAAATTTGAGTTGAAATATTTCTTCACGTGCTGAAGTTTCGAGTTGACACGACTTGAAACAGAACGTTGAGGTGACCCGCCTTGCGAGTGGAGAAATTTCAATTTAATTAGAACAATTTTAATTTAATTAAGAGCAACTAGAATCCACCTTGGAATAAATTTTGTGCCGTGCTGAAGTTTTGGGTTGTCTCGACCTGAAACAGAACGTGAGGCGGCGCGCCTTGCGAAGGTTACAATTTTAGTTCCTCGTAGGTTCTGTTGCATGCCAAACAGGCAAAATGATGCATGTGGAAAATCCTCGCAGGAAGAAAATTATGCTCAAAAGTATACTATGAATATAGGTGAAATATTCTACACCTAATGGGAAGGAAATAAACAAAAATAATTTAGGCAAGTTTACAACAAGTTGTATTAGCAAACACATGCATAAAGTCAATTAAAGGCTTTAAGCTGTCAAAAAAAACAAATGTACAGGAATTCCCACACACCGTTTACGTGGTGTTTCCACAAACCTAAATTTATATATTGTTTATTATCTTATTACTAAAGTTTCTTAATTAAGATGGTCCCTTAATTAAGATGGTCCCATGATTGTTAATTTTCTAAAATTTGGCTTGTTCATGCAGATCGTCTATTCAGGCTATAGGAAAATGTTTTATGAAATAAGAAATGGGAGTAACGAGGCGTTTTTTCAAGTAGAGTACAATGCACTAAATCGGTATTGTCATAGCAACAATGCTGACGTCATTTATTAACTGAATTATATATTATTCTCTTCCGTTGATATACAGCATTCCAAGCAGCTTGTTCAGCAGTAATACTACCTATTTTTCTCAAGTGTAGAGGATTTGCGAATTATGACGATTCCGTAATTGATTTTACGAGTGTAACTATATATTAAAGGTTAAGATACCCCGCCCCCCGTTTACGGGTACCCTAATGGAGCTCGCATTATAATCCTATTTTAATACCCGTGAATGCATGGGAACCGGGTATCTTTAACTCTGTATTATGTTAACCAAGCGGGTGGTGGGTTAATACACCATCTAAATATACCCGGAATGTGAATAACCATCTATATTTGACCTACATTAAAATTGTTACTCCTGTTCCAAGCCTTGACTTAACTGGGATGCTGTCATCACTTACGACTAACTGGTCCCACAGTTTAAGAATTGCTTATACCATTTATTCCATTTCGCTGTTCAACTTAAAAAAAATTATAATCCATTTAACATTTTAGGATGATCCAGACTCAGAAATTGACCTGCACAGATCATCCAAGTTCCCTTAAAATGGTCCTTGGAGCTGGGGACGAAATATGACCTGAACGTTGCATTTATCTGCACTGAAGGAGAAAATATTGTTAAGTTTGGAGATGACATGACAATTGACATGCAGCACCCTTGCAGCGCCCTCCTCACACTCCACGCTGCCTACGATGTTTTTAACATCTCTTAGACTCTTACCCTCCAAAATGGAAAGACGTTTTCTTGTCCATTGATATCATTTTGTGTGGCATTAAAGATGCTGCGGCGAAAAGAATTTCACTGCAAAATTTCATGTCACAGCTTCATGCGTGATTCTGTATATTCAAGATGTTTGATATATAGTTGTGAGGTTGTTTAAGCATGCACGTTGCTATATAGCTTTGATAAGCTAACGGAAGATAAACATATTGTGAAAACCAAGATATATTCATTGAGTATAGCTGTTAGGCTATATAATAAATTTCTGCCCCATTGATAGGGAATCCGAGGTATATCAATGTAAAGGTAGATCTTTCTCCCCAATCATTGCAAGCCCTTAAGTATAGTGGTCCAACCAAGGATTGAAACCGGGTTCTAGCTTGAAAGGCAAGCGTGCATGGTGAACATTCACGACACGACATAAGCTGGTATTAATGTTTTAACTTTTTCATTTATGCATGAATACCTGAAATAAAGCCTTGTTTTAATCCACATCTTGAAATTTTCAATATTTATATCTTGGTTCCTTTTTAAATTGTTGCGACCGGTATTGTTAAATCTTTGTACTGCATGTATGCATGGTTTATTAATTGCACTGCATGTATTTGACTGCATGATTATATTGTATTAGATGTAGTTTAATTAAGTAATAATCAATTCACTTATGAATTTCTCAAATATAGCATTTATTGATTGTTATTTGAGTGATATGTTTATTATGTTGTATTAAGGCGATTCGTGCAGTAAGTAATACATGCGTATCATTTGCATATGCTAATTTGCTTCCCTTGCAGTGTTGTTTTGGGGAGAAAAATTACCCCTACTTTCTATGGGGTAAAAATTACTCCCGTAACAGAGGTGCAAAAATTACCCCTATAAAGATAGGGATAATTTTTACACCTCTCTCACGGGAGTAATTTTTACCCCATAGAAAACTATGGGGTAAAAATTACTCCCGTAACAGTGGAGTAAAAATTACACCTATTTTTATATGGGGTAAAAATTACTCCTTAAGAGTGGAGTAAAAATTACCCCATTTGAGAGGGGTAAAAATCGCCCGAAAAAATCGGGGCGTTCATTGGAAACCATGTTACCCCATATTTTGGGGAAATTTTTACTCCCTGAAATTTACAGTGTATAGGGGCAATTTTCAACAAAATTTGCTGTTAAATTCTGTTTCCTATGTGCCTTGGGAGAAAAAAAATATGATTTTGAATTTGGAGGAATCGGCAAATTTTTTTCTTGCAATGTTGCCTGGTATTGCACCCTGCCTATATACTGTATGACTGTGTTGCAAAAGTAATCAAATATACTATTTTTAATTTCCCTTCGTTGAAAGAATCTATTATTGTGGACTAAACTAAATCTTAATCAGCGTATAAGACTGCAAGCAGCAGCCAAGAATTAGCTGGGTAGTTTGCAAACTTTAAAAATAATTGGACCTCAAACTTTGATCTCCTAAAGTAAACAAATAGCCAATACTACCAACATAATCCAAGTTTTGATCACTATAGGGGCAATTTTTAGATGTAAAAAAACTTGTTTAAATTGCACATCAAACAAAGGCAAAACAAAATTTGGCATTAATTTTTGGAGGGAACGTCAAGGTTTTTTGCTATCCGCGCACGCTTCTACGCTCCCTCCCCCAGGATCTTTTATCTCAAAAACCAGTTTTCTGCTGAAACTATGCTTTTTTATCCGGAAAATTTTTCACTTTTCTCAAAAAAATACTTTATAAACACGGAAACCTTAAATATTTAAATAATTTTCATACCTTTTAGGGAATGCAAAAAGCAAAATTTGATTCATTATCCCACTTTTTTCTTTACCCTCATCCTTTTGACTGAATAAAGTTTATTTCTAAAGCTATTTGTTTTATAGACCAACAAGTAGTGGTAATCCGCGAATGAAAATGGATATTCGAACTCCTATATATAGCTATGTAAATTTATCGCCTGAAGTTTGAATCAATCCACAATTTAAATGCTGATAATGTAGATGCTTTCCAAGCTTGAGATGTTAGTGAAGTTTTTCCTACAATTTAATTTCCTTGATCGCCGTCTTACTAAAATGAGAAAATCATTATTTAAAATTTCACTCGTTTTTTCAAATTTTTGTAAAATATCACGTGCGCCAGCAATTTCACTGCACAGCGACAACCAATTTCGACTATATCACAACAGGGTGGACTTTCGTCTACGCATGCGCGAGAAAACGTAAGCGTGGAGTGCACGTGAGCGCGGGTTAATCGCGTGACTGAATTATAAAAACAAACATCAAATTTGCCAAAACTACTCGTGTTATGAAGTCGTTTTCTTGTTTCTTTAGTGTTTCTACGCTCACAATTTTAGGCATTTCCAACTTAGAAGTGTTTGCTTAGAAATAAGAACGTGAAAGTAGAAATAAAAACTTTGTTGCAGCAGTTTAATTTCGCAGTGCAAATATACCTGTTTTTAATATGTATATCCTTTTCGAAGTGAGATATACAAGTGCAAATTGACCTTCTTTAAATTCGTACTTGCCCCATTTTTCACTACATAAAAACTACTTCTATCCATGGAGAAACTATTTGTCTCTGAAAATAAGCTTGAATTTTTGTGGTGATATAGGCTCATTTCTTTGCAAACAGTGATTTAGTACTCGGTAGTGTAGTCCTTGTTTATGAACAAGAGTCTAAAATGAATTCAACATCTGTCAACAAAAAGGAGACGCGCTTATTACTACTCTGTAGAGGATAGACAATTAATTTAATTCACTAGGAACTCGTTCTACAATATAAACTACAAATCGGCCAACAAATTGCCACGAAATACTACAATGCAAATAGGGCCTCCGAACTACCAATTTCACCGAACGGTCAAGTTTCTCTGCAAAGATCGCCCCTTTGCCCAATTTTCCTCGAGTGGATCATCGTGTTTTTAAGTCAAGGATTATGTATACTTTAACATAAAAGAATAAAAAAAGTGGTGATAAAGGGTAGATTTTGAATAAAATACGAATATCTGTATACAAGATCTGAGCGTTATTATGAAGCACTCGATACTTTTTCCAACAACATATTGCGATTAATTTTTTACAAAATTAAAAATATTCACACATAAAAGATATGAAAATGTAGCTTGCATTCCAAAGAAATGTTGGCTTACCTAAGTTATACCTTACACGTTGATTAAAGTCAAGTAAAGCCCTTTCAAAGACGCGTGTCACATTAAACTACAGGTCACATGGCGGTAGAGAACTCGACGAAGTATTCAGGATATTTCATAGCCAGTTTAAACCCTGCTGTGCACTATTCCTATGAATTATGATGCCCAACACACCGGGTAACAAAATTTACCACTTTGTTCGGCTGTTCCAAGTACACTTTTAAGATACAAGGTCCGATTATATCATGTTCTTCGAAGCATCTGCTCAAAACAGTCCAACATAAATGTCGCCACTCATCTTCTTCGTATGAAAATATAAGTTTTCCTTTCAATTGCTTTGCTTTAAAAACAGTCATTAGGTTGTTGAAGAGTTAGCCTGCAAGTTCCAACGAAAAAAACCCCGATGCTTTCAAAAACCAGTGAATCACAATGCTGTAAACTTCAACATCCTTAGAAATTGTAAGCAAAACATCGAAAAGCAAAATTTGCGGGAAAAAGCTCACGAGCCCGCACTATTTTCATGCAGTGTCGACGAAAGTCCACCCTGTTGACAGGGTGAACAGGGTGGACTATTGTCGACGCTGCATAAAAATAGTGCGGGCTCGTGAGCTTTTCCCGCAAATTCCACTATCTTCCACCAGTCTGGTGAGAAAGCTTTCTTTCTCGATGCATGCCTTTTTTCCTTGCCATAAATATAAATTATGACCTGCCCAGTGCAAGATTTTTCAGTTTTTGATATACTTTGAATTTTTTGAGGCCTTTATTCCTTTATATTTCCAGTTATACTTATACATTTACATATTGTTGTGCATGCTTTCAGCTTTCTAACGTTGAGAAAGGGTTATCTGTTACATAGCCGATTTAGGGCCTACTGCCCTTTATTTTTGCCCACTGATTTCAAAGAATGTTGAGACTAGTGATGATGTTTCATGTGCATGATGTTACTTTGAGTGTATATCCACGCTGGACAAGCTTGAAAAATATGCCTGGCCACGGTGGGAATCGAACCTACGACCTTTGGAATACTAGCCCAATGCTCTGCCAACTGAGCTACGCGGTCAGGTCGGTTCGAGTAATACTATGTGATATTTCGGAACCGCGAGTCTAAGTTCCTTCGATATCAATTTTGATATCATCTTTGATATAATCTTTTTTCAACACAGAAAAAAAAAATTTTCTTTTTTCAACGCAGAAAAAAATCATTTTGAGATTATTCACAAATATTTTTTATAAATTCCCCAGTTCCAAATTGTTGTACTATTTAATCATGCCTGTAGAAAGTAGGAAAAGGTCTATAACTCCAAACCAGAAAATACACTTGAGTAAGTTGTGCAATTCAAAACTAACTGAGTTGAAATGATGAATTGTGGAGTTACTGGCTAACTCCAAAAATCATTTAGGAGCTAGGCATAACTCCAAAAATCATTTAGAAGCTAGGTACCTAAGCGTGGAGTTGCTGGCTAACCCAAAAATCATTTGGAGCCAATTATAACTCCAACGTACATCCAAAAATCATTTAGGAGCTAGCTATCTAAGCCTGAATTAAGTTACTGGCTAACTCCAAAAATCATTTGGAACTAGGTATATAACTCCAAAAATCATTCAGGAGCTAAGTATCTAAGCCTGGAGTTACTGGCTAACTCAAAATATCATTTGGAGCTAGGTATAACTCCAAAAAGCATGAAAAAATTGGTATCTAAGCCTTGAACCTTGAGTTACGGGCTAACTGCCTAACTCCAAAGAGTATGTCGAGCTGACCGGTCACGGATTTTAGAGCTCCCTCGATTATATTCCTAATAGCTTAATTATGGCTACACTGAAAGAAACTAAGGGAAGAAAACGAACTCCTACAATCGGAGATCGAAGGGTTAAAGAACCAACTATACAAGATATATAAACGAAGATTTGAAAACACAACAAGCTACTGCAGCATCAAAGTCGAGCAGAACCGCTGAAGCGAAACAGCCAAAAGATACGATCGAACGAACGAACTCTGAGGAACGAGCAGAGGCTGTTGTCTTTATGAGCAAACAATATGATGATCTAGAAGTATTCCGTAAGCAAGCGACGCAAGATATTCAACAGATCACAAAAAAATTGGATTCAATCAGTAAAAAATGCGATGAGATTACTGAGGCCATCGAAGCGGCCGAACAATATAGCTACCAATACAACATTAAGATCATGGGCGTACCGCAATTAAACGAGAAAGAATCGGCTGAAACTACAGCAAATCTTTGTATCGAGCTCTTTACGGCTATGGGCGTAACTGATGTATCTTTACAGGACATAGACATTGCACATCGTGTCCAATCTAGAAGACCTTCACAAAATTCCAACCCAATTATATGTAAATTTGTCCGTCGACTAGCTAAAGAAAAGATTATGGCGGCTCGGAAACATGCATTAGATAATATCACGCCCGAACAGCTTGGTATTGAAATGGCCTATTCTTCAAGTACATGAATTAGCATGTTTGACCATTTGACACCACGCCTACAAAACCTTCTGTATGAAACAAAAAGGTATAAAACAAGCAAGGATTATAAGTTCTGCTGGGCAAGAAACAGCCAAGTTTATTTAAGAAAATCAGAGAACCCTGGAGTAATCCGTATAAAAACACTGCAAGACCTGACCAACCTAATTGAACAGGAGTCATTAAGATAATCTGTTAACAATACCTCAGCTAAGTACTTAATTTTTCTTTGAATTTTAAATGATGAGTAGAACAGAAATCCATATTACTGATAGAACTATTCTGGCTCAATTACCTTTCTATGGTGTATATAGTGATGATGTTTTTATCGATCACTGTACCAGTGAAAGGTATTTGAACAAACTTACTAGCCTGTGTGATCTAGACGTATTCAATCTTAATATTGAAACAGACGCTGATATTAATCCGGATCGAAATGCAATGAGCAACCATATTAAATGTAAATATTATTCTCCAGAGAGCTTTACTAAAATTGAAAAGGATCCATACGGCTCAAGTGATAGCCGTTTTTCTTTTTTTCACAATAATGTATGTATAGTCTGCGCAGAAACTTAGAACATTTGCAAACTCAAATATTGGATGAGCTTGATTTTTCATTTAGTGTAATAGGCATCACAGAAACGCGTATCAAACAAAATAATTTTAATGATTTCAACTATAATATTACTGGATATTCATTTGAATTTGTACCAACGCCTCTTGCTGCTGGAGGTGTTGGAATGTACAGGGTGTATAAAAAAAAAACGCAACCTCGGAATTTCCTAAGAAATCACTTTGCAATTCTTAAGCATAAAAGATTTTAGGCCCCTGGGAATTGAAATCGAATTGCTAATAGATCCTATTACTGTTGTTGTGCATTAAATAAATGCATAAATTTTGCTTTATGCACTCGCGTGTGCAGTAATTTTGACAGTTGTGCTATTTTAAATTCCCAGGCGCCTAAAATCTTTTGTCTTCAAAACAATGTCGATTTCTTGGGAAATTCCGAGGTTGCGTTTTTTTTTATACACCCTGTACAGGGTGTCTCAAAAAAACCCAAAATCATTGAAATAACGTATTGTTCGAATTTCAATGCCGTAACACAAAGGATTTTGACAGGGTGATTAATTTGTTTTAAAAAATTAAAATATCTTTGTAAAGTGAACGTTTGTTTGCTCATGGGAATTTAAAATGCTTCGTAAATTGTAATATGCGTAATATGCATTCGTGGGTTTAGTACTTTATGCCTGACATAACAAGTTTACGCTGAGTATTACCATTCATTATAGCAGTTATGTCAATCTTTTATGCACTCGTGGGATTAACTTAGTGCTAGGGCATTGAATATCGAACAATACGTCAATTTCAATGATTTTGGGTTTTTTTGAGACACCCTGTATATTAATAATCGATTTAATTATGTGGTCATTGAAAAGGCAATTAACATAGCTTACCAAGCACTTTGGATTGAAATTGATATTCCAAAGAAAAGAAATATCATATGCTCAGTTATACAGGGTGTCCCAAAAAACCCGAAAACTATTGAAATCACTTATTGTTAAATTTGAATGCCCCACCAAACAGCTGGACGTAATGATGCGTAAAATATTGACAAGGTGCATGTATTAGAATTTAGTTAGGAATATCTCCTGGTAAAGTGCGCGATTTTCTGCTCCTGGGAATTAAAAACAGCTTCTTAAACAGTTTCTTTATGCATAAAATTTACTTATGTCAATCATTTATGCACTCGTGGGAACCAACAGAGCGCTAAGGCATTCAAATTCTAACAATTAAATTGTTATTGGTGATTTCAATAGTTTCAGGGTGTATCAATAAAAACGCAACCTCGGAATTTCCTAAGAAATCACTTTGCAATTCTTAAGCATAAAAGATTTTAGGCCCGTGGGAATTGAAATCGCATTGCTAATAGATCATATTACTGTTGTTGTGCATTAAATAAATGCATAAATTTTGCTTTATGCACTCGCGTATGCAGTAATATTGACAGTTGTGCTATTTTAAATTCCCAGGCGCCTAAAATCTTTTGTCTTTAAAACAATGTCGATTTCTTGGGAAATTCCGAGGTTGCGCTTTTTTTTATACACCCTGTATACAGGCAGCATAATTTGCCTGAGGCGTTTCAAACATACTTTGAACAAAAATTAGAATATTATACCTCAAAAGGCAAGCATGTGGTTATCATGGGTGACTTTAACATAGATCTTTTAAAAATTGACCAATGCAACTACGCACATAATTTTATACTATTTGTACAACTACGCACATAAACAAAGTTGCTCGATGATCCCTAGCATTGATAAGCCTACACGTGTCCACAGAAATTCATCCACGCTAATTAATAACATATTTATCAAAAACCCTGATAATATATTAGCCAGTGGGAATATAATATCTGATGTGAGTGACCACTTTTCACAATTTTGTATTTTAGATTCTATAGCTAGCGTGAGGCAGAATATTTTTAAACACAAATATCGTGACTATTCACAATTTTCCGAAACTTTGTTTAATAATGAGCTCTCAGAAATAGACTGGGAGTCGATTTTAATGAATTCGTCAGACAACCCAAACAAGGCATTTTCGACTTTCTTTAATGAATTAAACAAAACTCTAAATAAACATGCACCGCTTAAAACTATTTCAAAACGTAAACTGAAACAATCAATCAAACCATGGATAACGAAAGGGATAAGACGATCAATAAAGATTAAGAATAAGTTATTTCACTCTAATAATAACACAAAATACAAGTTATATCGTAACTATCTTGTAACTTTAATTCGGTCAAGTAAAAAGTTGTATTACTGTGATTATTTTAACTCCTATTACAATAACATGAGTAAAAAGTGGGAAGGAATAAGGGAAATACTAGGGCGCAATAGCAAAACTAAAAAGAATATCAATGCAGTTCGACAAGATTCAAATGCCCAATTAACATTTGATCCCACAAAGATATCAAACATAATAAACCATCATTTCGCTTCTTGTGGTCAACGATTAGCTGCAAAAATACCTCATTCTGAAAAACATTATTCAACATATCTTCCTGACCAAATCATGTACAATTCCGCCAATGCTTCCCAACAACAAGGGTCTTTTGCTTTTATCCCAGTAACAGCTCGAGATATTGAACTTGAAATTATAACATTACCTGCCAAAAAGGCTGAAGGCCTGTATTCGTGCCCTTATCGAATCTTAAAAAGTGCCCAACATGTTATTAGCAAGCCTTTAGCAGATATCTTTAATTGCTCCATTGAAACTGGAATATATCCTAGCAAACTTAACAATTTACAAACCTATACAATACTGATGACGAAACTGACCCAAATAATTATCGCCCAATATCTCTTCTATCCTCATTCAATAAAATTTTTGAAAAAATTATGTATAAACGCTTACAAAGTTATCTAGCTAAGAAAGAATTTTTCTGTGATTCACAATATGGTTTTCGTAAACAACATTCAACCCAACACGCTATTCTTGATATTATTAACACAATTCAAGATAATATGGATAGAAAAATGTACTCCTGTGGTATATTTATTGACCTAAAAAAGGCATTTGACACGGTTGATCATGATATTCTGTTGGGTAAGCTAGATTATTATGGTATTAGAGGAGTAATCAATAACTGGTTTTCTTCTTATCTTAAAAATCGCACGCAAACTACTTCAGTTGGAAACTGTGTATCTAACAAAGAAACTACCTTGTGTGGAGTACCCCAAGGCTCAGTTCTTGGACCTCTACTCTTTTTGATCTACATCAATGATATTTGTGAATCATCTAAGATTTTCAAATTCTTTCTTTTTGCTGATGATACTAACTTATTGTATGCTGATAAAGACCTAAAAATGCTTGAAACAGTTGTCAACGCTGAATTAAAGAAAGTCTGTGAATGGCTTGCAATAAACAAACTCACCCTTAAATCAAATTTTGTAATTTTTCGACCATATCAGAAGTCATTGAATTTCCAGCCTGTAATTAAAATGTTTGATAATGATACCAAACAATATACACCACTTGAATGCAAAGAATATGTTAAGTACCTTGGAATTATTATTGACTGTAACTTGAACTGGAAGCATCACACAAATTATATTACATTAAAGATTAGCAAAACTGTAGGAATCATTTCTAAATTGAGATATTACATCCCAAATCATACCTTGTTAGATATTTATAGGTCATTGATTTCACCATATTTAACATATGGTGTAGTTGCTTGGGGAAATGCTGCTAAATGAATTTTAAATCATTTCAAGATCACGCAATTCCTCTATTCCTTTCTACCTACATTCTTCCTGTAACTATGATCTATGTTAAAGAATCTGCTTACATGCTCTACGATATATTAAAAGGGGATGCGCCTGAAGCACTGCATAATTTATTTACCAAAACGTCTAATTATCATAACTATGATACAAGAATGGTTTCAAAAGATAACTTATATATCAATTCTTCTCGTCTGGAATTACAAAAGCGTTCATTTTCCAGAGTCGGTACTTTAATTTGGAATAGCATTGATCTCAATCTTCACTCATCTCGTAAACAGACTTTTAAATCTAAAATACATCAAGCTCTTTTAGCCATACTTCAAGATCAAAATGACTATGTTGACGTACCCATGATAATTGAAATGCTGCCCAATGTAACCGCGATATAATTTTCAGCTCATCATAACTTTCTAATTGCTTTCAAAAAGAATATATTTGTGTCACGAATAATATTTTTCATTTAAAAATTATCATAGCCAATCGGAATCTAAACTCTCGTTCTGTAAATAATTCATTTTACTTCTTCTCAATATAAATCAGTTGTATATATATAATATTATTTACTTAGATTCATTTCCTGCCGCGATTAGCTTGCTATTGCAGGATTTGAATCTTGTATTTTGTCATGTGTATTATTCAAATAAAGTTGTATTGTATTGTATATGAAAGTTCACATATTAAATTACCAAAATTCACATATGAAGTGGTTTCTTTCATGAAATTTCTTTTTTCATATGTAAATTGTATAACTTCATATATGACTTGATTTTCATATATGAAAATTCTTATATGAAATTAGCTACCAAATTTCACATGTGAAATGGATTTCATATATGAAATTTAGTTTTTCATATGTGAATTGTATAACTTCATATGGGACATAATTTTAATGTATGAAAATTCTTATATGAAATTACCAACTTTCACATGTCAAATGGATTTCATATATGAAATTTCTTTTTAAATATGTGAATTGTATAACTTCATATATGACTTGATTTTCATATATGAAAATTCTTATATGAAATTACAAACTTTCACATGTGAAATGGATTTCATATATGAAATTTCTTTTTAAATATGTGAATTGTATAACTTCATATATAACTTGATTTTCATATTTGAGGATTCTTATATGCAATTACCAAATTTCACATGTGAAATGGATTTCATATATGAAATTTAGTTTTTCATATGTGAATTGTATAATTTCATATATGACTTGATTTTCATATATGGAAATTCTTATATGAAATTACCAAATTTCACATGTGAAATGGATTTCATATATGAAATTTAGTTTTTCATATATGAAATTAAAATTTCATATATGACCTGCTTTTCATATATGGAAATTTAATATGTAAAAAAGAGAATTTCACATACGAAATTGAAATTCCATATATGAAATTACCTTTTCACATGTGAAATTCTAATTTCATATATGAAAATCTTCATTTCATATATGAAAATCTTCATTTCGTATATGAAAATCTTCATTTCATATATGAAATTCCAATTTCATATATGAACTTTAATGTGAAATTTTTGTAAGGGATGTGTCGGGTTTTTAATTACCGGACAAAATTTCAGATAATTTGGTTTAGTTTAAGCCCTTTAACTATTCACGCAAAGTTACATTTTCCCTAAAAATCAGCTATTTGCATGCTTAATTAATGCATTTGCCTAATTTGCATATGTCAGCAATATGTAAATTAGGTAAAGGTATTAATTAAGCATGCGAATTGAAAGGCTGATTTTTTAGAATAAAATGAATAGTTAAAAGACTTAAACTAAACCAAATTGTCTGAAATTTTGCACAGTAATTGAAAACCCAACAAATGTTCCATCTATTAACTCAAAATATGATTAAAGCTTTTACATTTTGTGCACACCAAATAGCACACCCCCCTGATTCACAAAATTTGAGTTCGAGAATTATTTTTCATTATTCTACATCATAAATACCCAAAGAAGCTATATATATAAACGACCAGATACAACTAGCTGTTTTGCGAAATTGAGAGCGATTTCAAATCTGTTCAGTTTTTTTATACACCCTGGATGGTCTAATAAAGCTGTTTGGATAAGAGCTATCGCGTCAACCGCGCGTACAGAATCTACAACAATCAACAGTTGCTTCAACTCAAAGCCATCCAAAACTTCATGTCTTAGAATGTTTTTTTTTTGCAACTAGGTAAAAAAACTGATCAACGTTTTTACACCATGTAACACAAGCAACAACATGCAAAATTCTGGTACTGAAGAGTCGACGTCCCCTCAAAGCCTACCGAAAATACGGCTACGTTTATTGTTCGGTGCCAAATACAGCAACACTTTTACAAAAAAAAATTATTAACAAAACCCGTTGCAGGTCCATGCAAATTTATTCTTCTCTGGAAAACCGCCCAAGTCAACCGTTTTCTCATACAAAGACAAAACTAAAATAAATATCAAAACTTTGTAGTTTACAAGTTTTGAAATTTCTCTCCTGTTTGCAAAAGCTCGTATAATGGCAAAACAGGTCGTTGTCTTTTTACCGGCCTTAAAAAACCAAATAATTGCAAACGTCAGAAATGAATGCCCACATTCACTCTTACGAACACTTTCAACACATTAAAACCCAAATGAAACTAACGCTTGATTGTACTGAAACTATAAACACTAACACACCACAATATTCCCTTCTATTGTATTATAAGTAATAGCATGGCTTGAGGGAGATTAGTGATTAATTAAGTGATTTTGTAAATTTTAGTATATTTCCATGTAAGCATATTGTAATTCATTTTCAATGCGATAATATGCAAATAAACCATTAATAATAATAATAATGAAAACTTTTTTGAATTTTTTACGTATATATACAATTGAAAGTCTCACTACTGACTTAGGTAATTTACAATTGTCTACATGAATCACAGAGTACTACATATGTACTATTTACAATAAAAATGGGTATATGATTATATATATTGTCGTATGTAGTTATTAATTTGAATGTTTAACAATTCAGGGTTTGCCCACTCTTTGTTTCGACAGCAAAAAATATAGTACGTCGCTCTAATGGCATAAGACGTCATCTTTTTTATGCAGTAATGTTGCTGCTTTTTATCCATTCCTATAGTGTCTAACATTTCTAAAAAGGTGAAACATTCTTCGTCAAACACACCGAGAGAGCTCATTGATAGGTTTACAAATTTTACAGAATTAAAGTGACTCCTTTGATCTTCAATTAGATCTTTGTATTTAGCTTTTTTGCGATCAACGTTATTGTGTAGATTAAATTCAAACCCGACAATAAGTTCAACGACATAAAGATCTTCATTTGGGGTAATTAAGATTAAGTCCCGTCGATATAGGTCACCAGTTATAATTGACGGGCTTTTTTGGCCGGATAGGTCAGCATAAAGTTGACATGGATTTGTTGTTTGAAACGTTTCAGCGAGAAAGTTTAAAAGAGAATCATGTCTCCAAGTAAAGCGCTGAAGGTACGATTGGCAGCCGGCTACCACGTGTAATAGGGTTTCAGGCCACAAACAAAAGGAACATTCGAGACTTGAAGCTATAAACCCCATCGTGTGAGGTTTTTTCGCGTAGGAAGGAGTTATTTATGTAACGGACGGTGAAGTTGAAAATGTTCTTTGGCAGTTTTGATTGAGCGGCAGACCAAAGTATGTTTAACTTTGAAAAGGAAAACTTTGCAACATTCAAGAAAAATGAACCTTGACAAATTAAACGGTGTTGAAGCTTATCTTCTTGTCCAGAATGAAAATCCTTGAGAAATTCCTTTGTTGAATTATATATGTCGTACTGAATATTAGTGTGATTGTTAGTTGATTTCCAGAGTTCTTTTATGGAAACATTTGGGGATGTTTTTAAGGCGTTGCGTAGGACAGTTTGACATTGGATAAATTTGACGGATGCAGGGAGGATATTCAGACCGAATATATATATATATATATATATATATATATATATATATATATATATATATATATATATATATATATATATATATATATATATATGCTGATAAGCTGGTTGAAGGTAACTATTATTAATAGTTACCTTTGATGCCTCACGAATGTGGGACATCAAACCATTGCCAGAGTGCTCAAACTGCAAGCAGTGAGCATGCGCACAATGCGTAAGCAGCAATGGCCCATCCTGTAGAGTGCTCAATATGGCCTAAAGGCCATAGAGCAATATCTAACTACAGACGGTACCGTTTCAGCCTTTTTGGGCCTCATCAGTGTAGTGCTGATGAGCAGGATGAAAGTAACTTGTATTAATAGTTACCTTTGATGTCTCACGAATGTGGGACATCAAACCATTGCCAGAGTGCTCAAACTGCAAGCAGTGAACATGCGCACAATGCGTAAGCAGCAATGGCCCATCCTGTAGAGTGCTCAATATGGCCTAAAGGCCATAGAGCAATATCTTCACATCAACACATGTTCAAATCATCACATGTTCAAGTTGCGGAATAGTATATGTTCGAGAAACCGGTAGAACAATTGGATCGCGAATTAAGGAACACTTAAAGATGGACAAACAAACTGTGTACAAACATATAGAATTGCATAAGGGTGGACGACCAGATCAGTCTGACATAACTTGGAAAATATTACATAGAAATATAGCCTACCAAGATGAACGCAAATGTATTGAAGCCTTTGAAATACATAATCGTAGCGAAAATATTATGAACGGTTGCATAGGTAGAACAATTAGTATTTAATTACTCAAACATTGCTTGACCGGACTCGTAGCTAATTGACATTTCAAATATATATATATATATATATATATATATATATACATATATATATATATATATATATATATATATATATATATATATATATATATATATATATTATATATATATATATATATATATATATATATATATATTATATACCGGGTGTCCCAAAAAAAGTACTCCTGTTTGATTCGTAATAACTTCTAAACAAGTAAAGCTTTCAAAGAGAAATAACTTGCATCAAATAGAGGAAGGACTAACTTAGATTTTGATATATTACAGTTGTATTTCACTTAAAAATTCACGGAGATATTAATGTTTAAAATCGGAAGCATATTTCTGGATGTGTCTGAAATATGCAAAAAACGGCGTATCAAATATTAATCAAGAATTGCCCGACTGAAACATGCACGATTACCAGTAAATAAATGACACTTGACAAATTGTTTATTATGAAACAAATTATTATTATCTACAAAATACAAGCAAGATTTATTCGTCCGAAATCCGTGTGTGTTCCTAGCACGAATACGTTTCCTTATTTCAAGAGACCACTGCATCGCGAAGGATTGTCATGGATCGTTCGTATAGTTCTGAATTAGGGCATGCTGTCACAATCGAATTGTGAAGCTCTTCTAACTTTTGCAACGTTCTGAAATCTTGTTAAGAACACTCAAACTCTTTTGCCTTTTCTTAATCTTTTTAAGTTCAGAATAAACTGAGAATGAAACACAATCAAACCATACAACTCGATAAGACATAACAAGCATGCAACTCCCCAGAGACATCCAACATTTTTGGAACAAAATGTAACAAAATAGTAGCGTTGATACTGTGATGTGTATTTGCAAAAACCAATATTATTTCCTTCATTGCAGAATAATATTCATCCTGCTCTAACCGAGAAATAATCAACTCTGTTTTGAATCCATGAAAAACATAAAAAAATTAGGCTATTTAAGAAATTTTAAAATTTAAGCACCTGCCTTGCGTGGTCTTTCATGTACCTTATAAGTTTGTAAAGACCTATTAAATACTTGCATAATTTCGTACGTTCATATTTCAGGAAACAATGAGCTAAAACTTACATGTAAGATGTCTAAATCTATGCCATATCCCTTACAAACCCTAACGACAATTCGCTGAAATACAAGTTAGCTTGAGATGTCATCAAGCAAACAAACGCTGAAGTTAATATTTGATATGCCGATTTTCGCTAATTTTAGACACATTCAAAAATATGCTCCCGATTTTGAACATTAATATCTCCGTGAATTGTTAAGTAAAATACAACTGTAATATATCAAAATCTAAGTTAGTCCTTCCTCTATTTAATGCAAGTTATTTCTGTTTGATAGCTTTACTTGTTTAGAAGTTATTACAAGTCAAACCGGAGTACTTTTTTTTGGGACACCCGGTATATATATATATATATATATATATATATATATATATATATATATATATATATATATATATATATATATATATATATATATATAAAATTGAAGTTTGTTTCGCCATTTATTACACGCCATAAAGATGAAATAGTGTACACATAAGTTCATAATCTTGAAAGAATCCCTGGTGTTGCTAAATATCTTCGTACAAAGCAAGAAAATACGCTTAGTCGCAATAATATATGAAACTTGAAAATCGTGTAGCTCATTGTTTACCTCAAATCTGATTTCACATATCTCAAGAGGAGGAGGAAGTGACCTATCCTGTATAATTTTCACTATGGCGCGCGAGTGACTGGTTCCGAGAGTACGCATTTTGACGTATGGCATATAGTAAAAATGCTATTGCGAAACTCGTAAATTTTAAGATTTTGATCGCAATTTACAAAAAAACTGCAGGGTGAACCCGCAAGAACTTTTTAGATTTGGATTCAGCGTCACTTAATCTATAAGAATATGTAATTTTCTTTTAGTTTAAAGAGGTGTGCAACGAAAATCGTTTTCTAGCCATCTTTTGGGGCACTAGACGACGGCCTAATAGAGCAAATGTAGAATTTCGCTTACCTCAAAATTCCGCAACAGTCTGTTTCATCAGTAAAGAATCATCAGGCGCCCGATGATTCTTTACTGATGAAACAGACTGTTGCGGAATTTTGAGGTAAGCGAAATTATTTATATATATATATATATATATATATATATATATATATATATATATATATATATATATATATATATATATATATATATATATATATATATATATATATATATATATATATATATATATATATATATATATATGTTAATTGTGTTATTAAACACTCCGTAATATGTTAAGATGAAAATGTTCTAGAATGTGTATGAGTTCCATACTCAGCGCAAGCAGAAAGATGTTGTCTGCCGCGGCTGGGTCTTGAACCCGCGACCTAGCTCCGAATTACTAGATCGACGCTCTACCAACTGAGCTACACGGTCAGACGGATTTAAGACTGGAAATTATGAAATATATACTGAATGTCATAAACATCAGCCGCGGCAGACAACATTTTTCTGCTTGCGCTGGGTATGGAAATTATATCATACACACTCTATAACATTTTCATCTTAACATATTACAGAGTGTACAATAACACAATTAACATGACACTTGCAGAACTAGTATTGTTCGATGCTGAATTACTAGAAGTTACCATCGCAAGGAAGGTGCTGCCTTATCCCCAATGGATCAAAGCCAGCATGTGCATTTGCTGAATAAGGGGTTGTTTATATGATCCTGCTTTGCCAGGATCAGATACGAGGCAGAGTGATTTCGATGTATTGAAATAAATCATGGTCTACAACATTTCAGTTCTGTTAACCAGCATTTGAAGTTTCATTTAGCCTAGTGACTTATTTCAATAGTCAAAATCATCCCATCTTCCAGCATGTAAACAGCCCCTAAGACCTGTTCATGGGGTAGGAAAAATGCATTTTGAATACCAAACACCTTGCACAATGTCGAAGGTCAGCCAAATATTCTATTTCTACTTTGTTGGCATGGGCCATGGGTGATTTTATATGAATACCTTCAATGCTAATAACTTCTTGTATGTATAATCACAATACTGTCAGTGGTGAAGCTAGCCATAGCAACAGGTCATGCTATGCAAGTTTGCTATAATCTGCTGATGGGGAGACAAAATCTATTTGTTGACATTTTTGTTTAGTACATTTGCTTCAGATGACACCATTCATTTGCAATGACTAAGATTGTACTCAGTCAGAACTGCATAACTATATAATAGGAAAGAATTTGTGAGCACTATCGAAAAATATAGTATACCCTGAAATGTAGTGACACAGGCACACAACCAGGGTGAATATATGAATGTAGGCCGGTAGGATTATTTCATATTTATGCTAATGCACCAGTCAAAGTAAACTCCGCCCACCCCCCACCCCCGGGATATAGGTGGGGATTGGCTTTGAATACCGTACCAAAACAGACAAATGCCCCACAATATGGGACAAAATTTTCTAGCAAAAGACAAAAAATGCCCACCCCCGGGGGAAATTGTAAGTCGTGTGAGCGACTTTATCTCCTGCATAATATCTCCTCGACAATCTCCGGGCCGCCGCATTAATCGTCCACATTTTAAAATATTAATATTTTGTTCCAAAACTCAAAAGAACAATAAAAACATATTAATATAAACAAACAAATGTCGAACTTTCCACAACAATATAGATTCCATGCATGGATGGATGGACATATTAATATAGATTGAAAAGGAATGAATATATTCATAAAATACCTCTCGATTTCACTTCCTTGCGATTGCCAGCATGCCATCTTGACCTTTGTCACATGGTATAAAATGGTAGAATTAGGGGATTCCATTGGACAAAACGGTACAAAATAGTACAAAATGGCCGCCGACAATCCCTAACAATCCCCACTATCTTCTCGGGGTAATTCAGCAGAATGACAAAACCAACAAATTCCCGACATGGTTGGGACAGAATTCGATGACAAAAAGCCACTAAATCCCCACCACATCCCCTCTTTACCCGGGGTGGGGTGGGGGGGGGGGTTACTTTGACTGGTGCATAACAATGTACATATTTTTACAGACCACCATACCTTGTACAACGTACATACCTTGTACAATACCTTGTACATGTTATATTAATACATGTACGCTATTAAACTGCTGGTAAGTTAATATATGCAGACAACAACTACACTGTCGTCTGTCGCTGGGTTATTATTAAACTGCATGGGTTGGCAGGTTGCTATAGGAAATATCTTTACATTATAAAGCATACCGGGCCATGATACCGCACAACATTCAGCGTTTTTAAAACGTTCTGAAAGCGAATTGCTATGTCTATGACGAGGTCTATGAACATCTAGAATGAACACTAAACTCATCGCCTTGGCGCATCGCCACACAAGCAAATATAAAACCAAAAGTACATCATTTTGACCCCAAAATATATTAAAAAGACGATCTATTGTTTCAAATACTTCATATCGAACGCTAAACAGTAGATCTAAATATAAATGCCTTCATGTAAATCACCAGAAAGAAGTAAAGCTATCCTTACCTGAATTATTCAAAATATTGTCGATTTGAGAAAATCCAACATGTATCATGCGAGCGCAATACAAAATAAATTTTGACCGCCCCGCTCGTTTAAAAAAACTTCCTCAAGCCTTAATTAGTTCCCCGAAATTACGACATCTTTACATACATACATACATACATACATACAGACAGACAGACAGACAGACAGACAGACAGACAGACAGACACTGAAGACACAAATCGAAATCTCGATCGACTGTACATATCTCGGCCAAAGAGACTGGGCACAAGTAAACGCAGGCACGCAATACTTCATGTTAAGAATAGTGTGCTGCCTTCGGCAGCAATAATCATCTTTACGTAATTTAAAAAATTTCGGCTTCGCAGAATTTTTTTTAAATTGTCAAAATAATTGATTATACAAAGAGAAACAACTTTTAAAAATAAAATTTGGGGTCACTGATGACGTTTACGAGTTAAATTACTTTAACGCCAAAATATCCGCCATCTTGTAACGTCATTGTTGCCATAGCAACGGCAGTTGCTTAACTTTTGTGCAAAAATTCAAACTCTTTGGATGTTATTTTATATAAGTAAGGTACTTTTTGTTTATTAACAAATAATAATTGTTCAAAAATACGCATCTAAATCGCCATTGAATTTTCCTATTTTCTTAAAAACTGTATTGAGCTACCTTAACTACAAAAGCATGGGCAGTTACGAAGTAGTTAAGGGGCGTGCCATTAGAAAAGTGATGGGGTTGGGGGGAAGCAAGAATAAAAATCGAGCAGGAAAACAGAAAGAAAAAAAAATTCGTGCACCAAAAAGTTTGAAAAAAATTCGTGCACAGACTTTTCAATAAGCCAAATTATAAGTTAAAAAAGAAAAATTCGTGCAAGGGATTATATTTTAAAAAATTATCTACACAAGCAAAAAATTTAAAAAAAATATTCGTACAAGTTGGAATTTCCCCCCCCCCCCATCACTTGTCCAATGGTCCGCGCCCCTAAGAGTTTTATACAACCTATATAGAGACTGGAATAAGCATAGGTGTGTAGTTCCCTCTGCACACTGTGAAAACGGTTTGGTTAAAATAACTAAATTGATTTGGTTGTCTCAGATGCACTTTCTTTTGACCAATATAATTTGCCTTCTGGTCAAAACAACCGAAAAATTGGTTATAATAAAAACATTCAGTGTGATGATATAGTTGGTGTACATGTGTAAAGTAAACCTAAAGCTTTACTTAATTTATCTAATGCAACCTGACTGTTTATATATACTGCAAAGATTCTTGCCTCGTACTTGAACTGGTACAAACTCTTAACTCAAGGTGTACTCAGTCACTAAAGTGGCACTGTCATCAAAATTTTTATTTTCTTAAACTAAAATGCTCTTAAAACTGTATGGTAACTTGTTTTGAAGATTTTTGTTCCCATGCTTAGTTCTTGAGATATTTCATTTTGTTTGTAACCATGTGACGTCATTTACTCAATTACATATATAATGAGATATCAGTAATTGTTGTCGAAAGTAGTATAGTTAATTTAACCTACATCATTAAGCATACTGTTTTTTTAAACAAATTCATCAAAAATATCAAAGATACACAAGAATTACTAATCTCATTATATACGTAGTTGAGTAAATGACGTTACATGGTTACAAACAAAATGAAATATCTCAAGTACTAAGCGTGGGACCAAAAATCTTCAAAACAAGTCATAATACAGTTACGACCATTTTCGTTTAAGAGAATAAAAATTTTGATGACAGTGCCACTTTAAAATAAAATACATAAAGATTAAAGTACAGGTTTCTGAAAGATTTTGACAAAATCGTCTGACAAAATGTCCGATGACTTTGAGTTTGGGTCGGATATATATATATGATGATGTCCGATGACCTTCAGTTTAGTTTGCTTCGGAAATAAATCTGATGACACAAATTAATATCAGCACAATGTATTAATTCCAAACTGTAAATGTTGTGCAGGTATTAAATAATTTGGTCTCATTCATATTTATTTCCAAGCCAAAAGCCAAAATTAACTTGCTTGCCTATAACAGCAGTAAGACTTCGACAACTTTCCACTTCACCATTTTGCTAGCCACCCAGCGCTCAGTTACATTAAAACAACATTTCCAGTTCACTATTTATACATTACCCTGATTCTCCATTTAGCTTACGAGCCTCAAGTCCTGGCGTAGGGTACATTTTGATTCACGTCATGGACAAAGCTATACAATTCGGTCGGACACGCGAATACATTCGGTTCGGACAAACAATAAACCTCAGTTTCACTTGGGTCGGACAGATTGTCCAGCGGTTTCGTCACTGCGTCGGACAATTTCACGAATGGGTCGGACAATGTCCGTGACCGACTGGGAGTTATAGATCAAGGAGTACAATTGGATAAACAAACACTACAATCGACTCCAATATTTCTTAGTCCCATTTGATCTCATCAGACATCACATCAGACGTCCAGTCGTGTTTAATGCCAAGTCCTGTTGTTTAAAAGTTTTTGTTATTGTTCAACATATGAATATGATTATGTGCTGATTAATTTAACGCAGCGTGTAAAACAGTAAAAAACTCTTTGCTCTGTATTCATGCAGTTGAACCATTTTTAATTGAACTGAGTGAAATTTCTAAGACTATGGGACTAATTTCTAAGTCGTTTTAACTTTCAATTAGAATTTTCATGTACAATTTATGCAGTTTTAACATACTCGTACGATTACAATGCATTCTAAACTCGCAGTTTGGGTGTTTACAACAAAAGGGTGATTTCTAGTAATGTTTTTTTTAGACACCCTGTATAGTACTCACTACTTAGGCATTCATATTATAACAATCAGGTGAATTTATAAAGATTGTCTTTTTTGAGACACCCTGTATTTTGTCGCTTTGAAGTTTGTCGGGCTTCCAGAGCATCATGCCTTGACACAGTTAAAAACGTGGGTTCTAATTTTCGTGAAATGATTAATTTTTTACATGTGAAACGTGTAAAAGTGATCCTATAGACAGCAGAGGCGGTTGGCGGAAGCTTTACGTGCGACATTTTAATAATGAATGGTTCTCACATCTCTGCGGAAATCTTGAGAGGTTTTTTAATAATGAATGGTTCTCACGGAACTCTTGAGAGGCAACAGAATACAAGTGTGTTGCAATAATTGTGTTGCAATTTTGTACAGACGTGATTTGGGTTTACATATAAAGCTTTTTTGTCGTACGAATTAAGGTTCTTACTTTCTCGAAACGTCGAGAAGTGCATATTTTTCATTTTCCGATTGTTTTTGACGTGAAATCGACTGCATGGTCTCAATTTGATTACCTTACGAAATATTTTAAGCTTTTTAGAATAATCTGAAGAATAGCTAAGTTGGTCAAAAATGATGCAGTGTCTTTTATAAGCCCTATTTTAAATAACGCTGATGTTAATAACTCATATTAAAGGCTCCTCTCCAGTCACGCGTTTTTCATACGTGTGTATACTTAGTTTCTATACACACGTATGTGTGTATACTTAGTTTCACACGTATGTGTGTATACTTAGTTTCACACGTATGTGTGTATACTTTCACACGTATGTGTGTATACTATATACACGTATGTGTGTATACTTAGTTTCTATACACACATACGTGTGTATACTTAGTTTCTTAGTGTGTATACTTACTTAGTTTCCTTTATGTATTATGTGTAATTTGGGGGTAGTTTTAGTTTGATATAATGTCTAATAATATAAAAACTTCATGAGAATGCAATATGATATACACTTTATATATATTGTAAAATATTGTAAAAAAATACTGATGTCTAAATACGTTTTGATTTCAAAATATTGGTGGACTTACTTGTTTACTGTGTCATTTATTTCACTCTCGTCGATTTTCAGGCCATTTCGTTGAACCCGGCCTATATTATTCATCATCTAATATTACCCTTTACTAAGTACATAAAGGTATAGGCAGCTGTAACGACGGGCGAACATGGGCAAGACCTAAATTTCAACAAAACTTGCCGATAAAATATTGCTTCTTAAGCAGCGGCTACACATAGGCCTATTTATGTTTATTCAATCTTCCTAACTTGTAAAAATCTTTCCCTCGCTTTTCCTTGAAGAATTAGAACAACTATTTGTAAACAAAAACACTTTCCCCGAACTCGTGAGTCGATCTTCCCTGGAACCAAACCGTTAAAATTTGAATTTTTCAAACTTCGTAACCGCACCTCTCGTTAAAATATTCTATTAACGGTCAATTAATAGATCAGGAGGGTTGAGGAGAAATATTTTAACGAGAGGTGCGGTTACGAAGTTTGAAAAATTCAAATTTTAACGGTTTGGTTCCAGGGAAGATCGACTCCGAGTGCGGAGAAAGTGTTTAAAATTAATGAGGAGAAAGTGCTTAATGAATGAGGGTAATATTAGATGATGAATAATATAGGCCGGGTTCAACGAAATGGCCTGAAAATCGACGAGAGTGAAGTAAATGACACAATAAACAAGCAAGTCCACCAATATTTTGAAATCAGAGCGCATTTAGACATTATTTTTTTACAATATTTTACAATATATAAAGTGTATATCATATTGCATTCTCATGAAGTTTTTATATCACAAAAACCACCCCCAAATCACACATAATACATAAAGGAAACTAAGTAAGTTATACTTTATAATTTAAAGTTCATGTTTAATGCAAAATAAAATTAAATCAAAAAATAAATAAATACCCACACAGAGCCTGGGCCACCTGTACCTTATTTTATTTGATGTTAAAGTGTCCTTGAGTCTTAAACCCTTACAGTCGTGCCAATAGAAGCGTTCCGAAAAATGTTGACCAATTAATTTTCTAACTTGAATGAACAATTCCTCAACAATTTGATAAGTCCCTTAAAAAGTTCCTAACATCCTGTTTCATTGTACATTCGGATTGCTCAAAAATAAAATATAAAATTTGATTGGTCAATGAAACAGGAAGTTAGGAACTTTTTAAGGAACTTATCAAATTGTTGAGGAATTGTTCAGAGGTGTTCCTTCAAGTTAGGAAATGAATTGGGCAACATTTTTCGGAACGCTTCTATTGGAACGACTGTAATAAGGAAGGCTGTCAGCCACATCAAAAAATTTGTTTTCCGTTTTGAAAATTAGATGACCATGATCCATTGGAGGAGTGTCACGTTCGTGACACCCAAAAAAACCCATGAAGAACAGAGAAAATCCCCCTTTTAAGACACTGACATTTTATATTTTCAGGTAGTTGCAGCCCAACCAACGAAAGCTTGTTAATTTAAATAGACGTAATTTTGTAAGGCTCATCCCACTTCTGACATCATCAAAACGATAGTTAATGAGGTAAAGAATGAATCCAAGATGACAGCCCATTGCTTTCAGTCAAACGATTTCAACAGTTAAGCTTGATATGAAAAATCTGCATGTAACAAGATTTACTAGATAACCTTAAACGTTCTTTCGAATGAGACAATATAAAAATTCTTGTTGCCATTGTCTTCTAATGCGCGAGAGCCAATATTAAAGAATGCGCAAGTATGTGACAGTCAATCACGTAAGGCTCTCGCTCAATCAGCGTGGGACATCCTACGTCTGTTCTGCAGGGCTGGCGCTCGTTGGTTGGGGTTAGGCTACTACGTATCATATTCCTTGTTTATTCAGAAGCATCGTTGTATTTAAACTCTTTGAACTGGATACTGCTGTCAGTTCTGTGTATTCTGTTGGTTGTGTTTATGGTACATTATCTTAAGCATGCAGGTAAGATGTTTTAGAGAGGAATGGATCATCAGTCTTAGTTTAAAACACAGATCCGTCGGGACGAACTTGGACAAAGAAAAGATGGCTCTTCTGATAATTTTTCTGTGTTAATGTTCAAGACTTTAGTTTTAAAGACATTTCTGTTAATGGTATAGTACCGCCTTAATGTGTCAGATGGGTAAGCGAGCCTTAGGTGTCTTGGAAGTTTCGTCAGAAAAGGCTGAACTAGCGCAGTGATTTTGACAAAGTGTTGTCAAAATCGCTGTATGGCGGATTGGTAATTATTGTTTAAAGTTTTTTCCGAATTTTGTTCGGGGTTTTTTGTTGCCTAGAACAATATCGGTTGAATCGTTTTTTCCCCGGTTTATCGATTAACCGCTTCACCCAATAGTATAAACACTGGCAGAAAAGAGGATGCCTGATTATCGAGTTAGGATTCGAGTTAGACTTCATAATAATTACTGCTGATCATTGCATTTTCTTGTACTAACCTAATTCACAGGTGGCTCAGGCTCTGTGTAGGTATTTATTTTTTTTTAAATTTTATTATATTTTGCATTAAACATGCACTTTAAATTATAAAAGTATAACTTACTTAGTTTCCTTTATGTATTATGTGTAATTTGGGGGTAGTTTTAGTTTGATATAATATCTAATGATATAAATTTAAACTTCATGAGAATGCAATATGATATACACTTTATATATATTGTAAAATATTGTAAAAAAATACTGATGTCTAAATACGTTTTGATTTCAAAATATTGGTGGACTTACTTGTTTACTGTGTCATTTATTTCACTCTCGTCGATTTTCAGGCCATTTCGTTGAACCCGGCCTATATTATTCATCATCTAATATTACCCTTTACTAAGTACATAAAGGTATAGGCAGCTGTAACGACGGGCGAACATGGGTAAGACCTAAATTTCAACAAAACTTGCCGATAAAATATTGCTTCTTAAGCAGTGGCTACACATATTTATGTTTATTCAATCTTCCTAACTTGTAAAAATCTTTCCCTCGCTTTTCCTTGAAGAATTAGAACAACTATTTGTAAACAAAAACACTTTCCCCGAACTCGTGAGTCGATCTTCCCTGGAACCAAACCGTTAAAATTTGAATTTTTCAAACTTCGTAACCGCACCTCTCGTTAAAATATTCTATTAACGGTCAATTAATAGATCAGGAGGGTTGAGGAGAAATATTTTAACG
>CACRXK020005278.1:2500-20000 GCA_902702795.2 Paramuricea clavata
ACATCTCAATTTCGAGTGCAAATTCTAATAGTCGACAACAAATTAAGGCCTGTTTCATACGTCGCACTATCGTCGAATTTAATTCAGACGAATTTAATTGAACGAGTTAAATGCGACGGTAGTGCATCGTATGAAACGAATTAAATTCGTCTGATGAATTAAATTCATCCAAGACGTTTCATCCGTCATGGTCAGACGGATACAACGTCTGTAGCGTGTCTTCGTTTCATACGAGTGATACGACGTGTTATCGTCGTGTCGAATTAAATGCATAAATTATGTTAAAGTCTGTTTCTCTCTTTCTGATCTCGTGGTTTTTACTTCTGGGTAATCTATGATCGCTAAATATGAAATGAATTCGTCAGAATTAAATTCGTCGTTTGAAACGAAACGTCGAAACCATTTTAGTGTCGAACAATTGACGAATTTAATAACGAATTAAATTCGTCTGAATTAAATTCGACGTATGAAACAGGCCTTATAGTTGTTTCCTTTTTTGCATGAAGCGGAACTTTTGACTTTTAGTCGAAAAACCAATACTGTCGACACTGGTGTTTTTCTAATGTTTTTCGCACAAAAATAATCGTCGTCGAATAAAAGTTGTCGATAACAAATTGTCATCGACAACAAATCACTTTAGTCTAGATCTGTGGAGATCCTTATAGTCTGTTAGAGCGCTGCATGAACAGGAGTGGCAGCACAGGACCTATAGTGGCATTTTCGCAGCTGGTCGTGGTTAGGTCTTAACAAATTAAATGTATAAAATTTGCACTGGAAATTTCTATTCACAAAAGCTTCAACATTAACAAGGCCCGTGAGTAACTAACTGACCCGCGAATTGAGTATGAGCAAACATTATCATACAATTTGTTACTGTATCCGGCTCACGACGCATTTTGCTCATTGTGGACTGCGCTTTTAATTATGGATTAAACAAGTAGCCAAATTTCTTATCAATTTTCATGTTTTGATGAAAACTGATAAAAAATGTAATTACTGCATGTCTTATTGTATTAAAACTTTAAAATTGAAAGTGGAAACTCTCCCGAAGAAGTGAAGCTGTAATTAGATAAGCAAGAACTCGAGCAATTAAAGTTAATAAAGCTCGCTTACTGTACCTGTGACACGAGTGAACAATGCTTGTCGGCAACTGCATTCAGCCAGATATATTCCAAAAGGATAGAAACTCCAAATTAGGATGACATCGATCACTCTTAACAAAAACATTTTGTTCGTACCAAATTTATGGTTGAGCATTTTTGTAGTCGCCATGCTTTAGGCATTAGTTGTTTGTGCACATTGATTAACTTTGAGAGACCATGCAATATATAAAACATAATTATACTTGTTAAAATTAATCATTCATTTAATCATTAATGCATAAGCGTCATGATAAAACGAATAATGGTTTCATTACATGTGTATGCGCACGGAAAACTAGCTTAAATTAACGGCTGTTTTCTATCCTAAAATTGTTCCGTGGCGAAGCTAGCTATGGCAACTGGTGTTATCATTGTTATGCTAATAAACCTGTTAGTATCTAAGTAAGTTATTAAAAGACAATACATATCTGATGTTTGAATTATGCAAATCATTAAAAATTGGCATAGCTTGACCTGTTTCTATGGCTAGCTCGCTACTGATATTGTCGCAACAAACACGGCGCTTACTTCGTTTATTATTTTGTTATTTTGGCAGGTTGCTCAACGTGCTTTCAGCTAATTTTTAGCCCGCGTGCAGGCCCACCGAGGGAAGAATAGTGGGACTGTAAGGAAGACCGGGTGTTTTGTAAAACGCCACTTTTCATAACACACCTCATTCTCGCGTCAATTGTAAAAAAAACAATGACAGTAACAGTGTAGTGAACAAACGGGCATTAAAATGTTGCGGGTTTTTTTCCCTGCGTATTCAGAATATAGAGCAACAATGGTCAATGTGTAAATGGCTGCGTTTAACTCCGAAAAAGCGAGCAATCCAGCCAGCTTCAAATCATTGCCAAATTTGCAAGTGCTCATTTTCAACAAAATTCGGAACAGGCAAATTAGAACGAATTTCAACAGAAAACCTGTCCCAAACTTCGAATCGTGCATGAGGGAAGTCATGCGACCCCTTTAGCATTAATGTGACGTGCTTCTGTCGCCATTGTTATAAATAAATTGTGTCACTTATCAGATCGTGTGTGCCATTCTTGTGGACGGAAGGTATAAAATTTATTTCAGTTATTTAACTTGGTAAAGAACTCGACAGAATTAGAATAGAGCGTTCACAGTCCAGATCGTTTCAACAGGCAATTACCGTCTTCTGTTTTGCCCTCTCAAAGAAGCCCTGCAAATCGCGAAGTGTTTCGAATATAGGCTTATACATGCAACTGCCTCTAAATCTTCAACGCGAAAACCGCTGTTTTCTTCAATGCGGGAACAGAGTCAACATCAACCAAAAGATAATTGTCTTGAGGAACATATATCAAATCTGTTTAAAATAATGAAACTCAAGTAAAGGTTAATTAGTTTACCCCAGTGGTAATGTTGCTATTCCAACACTTCCAACTCCTTCGCAACTATTCCCGTTGGCAAAAACATCTCTACCTTCAAGTAAACAAGAAACAGTCTGTTCTTGTTCCATTTTTAATCAAAAAAGTTATCAGTTCAATTTTAAGCTTATCCAGAGCCTTTGTGACTAATCACTGATCTAATTATACATGTAGAATGCAACAGCAAACAGCCAATCGGAATGCTGGACAAATGCAAATACCCGGTCTTCCTTGCATGCAGGCCCACTATTCTTCCCTCGGTAGGCCTGCACGCAGGCTAGCTAATTTTGTATGAATGCTAACCTTAATCCTTACCCAGACAAAATAACGGGACATGAAACTATATCCCGTCTTTGTTCTTCTGCCAGTGCTGGTCAAACTATTCGTTCTGAACCAAGGCAGAAGAACGAAGAAGGGATATATGAATTCATGTGTCGCTGTTTTTTTCTGAGCCAGGGTAAGGATTGGGATCAGTATTCATTAATAGTCAAATATGGACGGTTGTTTTGGTTGAAGAACAATCACTTTTAACCACAGCATTAGCAAGATAATGCCTAGATCGGCTAGATGCGCTAACATGTAGGCAAAAAAGACTTATTTATCGTCGTAATTGGTTCTTTTGCTCAAACTCCAATATTTTCTTAGGTTTCCCCGCTTCTAAGACCCGGACAAATATTAATTTTCATGGACGAATCCACAGCTTACTTTAAAAATCAAGTGTTGCGTATTATATTTAAGATCAGTGGTGCTTGTTATTCAAGCAAGTCAATCTATACTAAAACAACACAATAAAAAAACATAAGCATTTGCCTTTGGTTTTGATCCAGTCGCTGCCTATAGGGGTACCAACCATTCGAGATTGTAAAACAATACTACCCTTTTGCAAACGGTGTAAACCACAGCATCCAATCGTTCTTTATTATTATTTGAGCCGTTAGTCCCATGTTTTTGTTACAGATACAATTTAAATCTCAGGTGATACATCTTATTAAGCCACTATTTCGTTCAGGCTTTCTACGAAAACGAAATGTGGAAACACAACCAAACGTAACCTTCGGCCGTATTTGCACCAAATTGCATGCAGGTTTAAAGAAAACAACTTCAAAAATGTAATCAAGAAATATGAACGCAAAATGCCACGAAAGGTTTTGAAACATCTTACGATACTTATGAAAAAGGAAATATAATTTTTCATATCATGCTCAACCTCTTTCACTAATTTTTAAATATCCCACAAATTTACAACAGATTTTTCTTATTTGGCGGTTTCTACGGGACTGTATCCCGCGATTTCATGATAAACTTCGTGAAACCGTTAGCCACTATTTTTCTTCATTATATCCTTTCCTGTAGCAACATTGCGTTAAAATTCGCAATCACACAAGAAAGCTTTAATTATAATATTTCCTTTGCATGACGTGATAACGGTTGAATATGATTTTGTCATATTCATCGTTATGACGTCAATCCGTTGAATATTATTTCAAAACTCTATATTTAGTTAGCTATTGAGTTGATAATATCAACTTGATATATATGAGGATTTCACAGTTGGCTTATCAGCGTATCAGAAACCATGAATCCTTTAAATAAATAATAATAAAAATTGGGCACAGGAATTGATAGTTAAGAAAGTTATCATGAATTGATAGATCATGCAGTGAACCTCGGAAATGCATCGGGGGTGCCGAGAACTAGGGCTAGGAACCTGCGATCAGGCCTATAAATAAATAAATAAATAGGCCTGATACAAACCTTAACAAAAGTCCATGTTTTTACAACCGTATTTCGGTTGTAACTGATCTGATTGGTTTATAAGACAAAAGATTCAATCTGTCATTTGATTGGTTGGTGCAATTAGATTATACTATTGTTGTTGATATATTTATAGTGATCACAACTATAATTAGATTTGTTGTTGTCTTTGTGTGAAATTTAAATTTATCCTGCGATATTTTGATTGGATACTAAATATAAACTTTGCTGTGGGTGGAAAGCGATCGGATTAAGGATTGTGGCTATTATTTGTAAAATAGAGCCTGATTTCAGGTTAGGGATCGAAAGCCACTCCCGCGACTTTAATGGTGAAAATATATCTCAACTAGGGTGTAGATAAAAAGCGGACAGATAAAAGGCGGACCGCGGACGGCGGAAGGCGGACCGCGGAGCATTTTATAAACACATGATTACTACCGCAACTAATTATAATACCCTGAATTAAAGTATACTAGCCTTAGATCTGTGAAATGAATATGTTTTCATCTGTTTGAATTTTTAGCAATGGAATTTAATTTAATCAGCGTTCAATACATATGTATGATAGGAAGCTATTTGCCGTCTTTCGCGTGAAACGTTTGGAAATATTGCAAAAAAGCGCCTTAGCTTTTGTGCTTCTATATACAACTGCCCTAACACTGCCATTAAATTAAAATATTATTAGGAGAGGGTGGGGGGGGGGGGTCCTCCGAAGGAACAAGAATTCCTTCGCTGTCAATTCATGAAGTTCAATATCTTTTACTCAATCAAAAACGCTCTTCATCGGGTCCGGACAATCTGCCATATTGGTTTTGGAAATCGTTTGCTATTGAATTAGCTCCTATTGTCACAGAAATTTTTAACATGTCACTAAAAGCCAGCAAAGTACCTCAGAAATGGAAATCCGCTAATTTATTACCACTCCCTAAAGAATCACCATTAAATTCGTGCAACCAGTTAAGACCAATCTCTCTGACGGACATCATCATGAGACTATTCGAGAAGTGCGTGTATAAATCTGAAATCGAACCTATCACAAGAAATAACATTGGTCCTGACCAATTTGCTTATAAAAAGGGTCACAACTCGACTATGGCTCTGATTAAATCCCAACATCAATGGCTAGAGTGGCTGGATAAAAACGCTAATTATGTTAGAGTGCTGTCGTTCGATTTTAGCAAAGCATTTGACAGTGTGCCCCACGATCTTTTGTTTGAAAAAGTTAAAAAGCTACCCATTAATCCGTATGTGGTGAACTGGTTAATTAGCTTTCTAGAAAATAGAATACAAAGAGTAATGGTTGATGGAATGGTTACAGAATATTTATATATTAATCGTGGTGTCCCTCAAGGTACTGTTTTAGGCCCAGTTCTTTTCTCAATAATGGTTGATGATATTAAAACTGCTGATCCTAGTAATGCGTTAGTCAAATTTGCTGACGATTTGACGTTAGGAGTGCCTGGCAACGAAAGTGGTGACACATCTCGATCTGAAGCTGCCTGTTTACAGGATTGGGCGGAAGAGAATAGAATGCCTTTAAACTTGGAAAAAACGTACGAAATGGTTGTTCGCAGACACACCTCTGTAGTTTTGCCCGAGCTTATCCCTTCAATTAAGCGAAAAACATGGCTAAAACTTTTAGGAGTTACTCTACAAGATAATCCGTGCAACTGGGATTTGCACTTCGAAGAAATGCTCAAAAAAGCAAGTGGACGAATGTACATTATGAGAGTTTGCAAATACTATGGACTATCAATTAAACAATTAGATCTGCTGTTTGATAGCCTAATTATGTCGATATTCACTTTTGCTGTTGAGCTGTGGGGTTGTGCATATGACGGTAAATATTTGAACCAAATAGATAAATTCATTAAACGTGCACATAAGAATGGTTATATATCAAAACGAACACACATTAAAGAAATACGTGATAAGAGAGATAAGAAACTGTGGAACAAAATAACATCAACTGAGGACAATGCATTGTTTGAACTGCTGCCGGAAAAAAGAAGTAGGTTACTTAGGCCTAGAGGGCATGAGTATGAACTCCCCCTAGTGAGAACAGAAAGATTCAAAGGTCGTTCATAAATCGTTGTCTGTATAACTTTGTTTAGACATTAATGTATTAAAAACTTTTTAAAACTTTTTACGCTTCTTAACTTACATTGTAAATATAACTAGATCAATTACCTTTCGATTGTAAACTCAGACGGATGTATCTGAGTATTTTAATAAAGACTATTATTATTATTATTATTATTATTATTATTATTATTATTATTATTATTATTATTATTATTACATGACATTTACTTGCTGTCATTTTCACACTTTAAATTGCGCTGACTTGTTTTTTTTATAATGAAATTAATTCCCGTTTTACTTACTAAAAGGCTACACGTAGCCAAGGTCCATTCATGTGAGTGCTTACACATTACTATTCCACTGTATATAAATGTAGAACGAAATTATAACCTTCCCTAAGCCTTCAAATACATATGATATAATACCCAATACACACATATATACATTTTTCAAACAGCTTGTTACACTGATTAATGTGTGACATTTACATAGTAGATATTAAAATATATTATATTTACATAAATATGTCAGGAAAATATCAATAACTCAATACAGTTAAAGAAATGACAAACATATACAATTGTAAATAATACTAAATATATACAATTGTGAACGTTTCCATGTCCAAACGTTATAAAAAATTCTCTTAAATCACGATCCATGGCCTATACTCAATACTTACTACCTATATGACTGTGCCTAGAAAATAAAACAATCGTTCAAGAGCCTAGCTTGAATGACAGAAAAATATTGAGCAGCATTAGAAGGTTTAAAAAACCACCCCATCAAATGATCCGCCCCTAATACATAATATTTCTAAAATCCATATATAGAATAGTCGTCGCATGCAAATCGGCCATTTCTACATGTGAACCTCTTAGGTTTATAATTAAAACGAGGATTATTTTCATTATAAAACAACAAGTCAGCACTGTTTAAAGTACGAAAAATTCTGCCTAACAGAAGCTCCAAAATTGAGTTGCTTTTTTACAATATTTCCAAAGGTTTTCCGTGAACGACGGCGTATAGCCTATCATAAATACGTACTGAATCATATAAATGCTGATTAAAAAATTCCATTGCTAAAAATTCGAACGGGTGAAAACATATTCATTTCACAGATCTAAGGCTGGTCTAATTTAATATAAGGTATATTATAATTAGTTGCGGTAGTAATCGTGTGTTTATAAAATGCTCCGCCGTCCGCAGTCCGCGGTCCGACGTCCGCGGTCCGCCGTTCGCCCGCCTTTTATCTACACCCATCTCAACTAGTGCAAACTTAAAAGGGTTGTATTACATTTACAGTTACAAAACTCACTAGTACTGTTAAAATTAAACATATCAACTCAAAAGTTATAATGAAATGCAAAGTCTAGTGTTTGAAAAATGCGAATGTTTAATGTCAGAAATAGCAAGTTGCATGTACAGTAGCTGTGTTAGGATGTTAGGGTTTGTAATCAAAGTGAGAATATATACATTTTAATACCTAACCAGGAACGACTGCGAAAAATGCAGCACAAGGTCCTTTGGTAGGAATTGAACCTACGGCCCTGCGATTCCGGTGCAGCGCTCTAACCAACTGAGCTGCAGAGGCCAACTGTAGAGCTGTAACCGTAAGTTCATGTATCACAACCCGCACACCCGATTACCTATATATATATATATACATGAACTTACGGTTATAACTCAACAGCTGGCCTCTGTAGCTCTAGCCTGCGAACAGGCTCTCAAGCTGTATTGAGAGCCTGCATCGATGACTAATGAATTTGAATATCTGCCCCGTAACGTTCGTTTTTCCAAATATGGAATGTCTATCCTTATATGGTGTTGTTTACAACTTTCGTCCAAACTAAACTTAGACCATGCAAACTAAATTTAGACCGTACAGTTTATACTCTTTTTCGAAATATAAGATATTGAAGCAAAAGTTTAAATGTTTTAAATACTGTTTTCTCAAAACAAAACATTTCGTGCTTTGAGATAAGATGGCCAAGACCAATTTGATCAGTTAATGTGTTTTTTATGCATAGTTTTTTTATATATAGAGCTCAGCGGAATAATAAAAATTATAGCATCTGACCAATGAGAATTTCGCGTCACGATTTGAGACGCAGATATTCGAATTCATTAGTCATCGATGCAGGTTCTCAATTCAGTTTGAGAGCCTGTTTGCAGGCTACTGTAGCTCAGTTGGGTAGAGCGCTGCACCGGAATCGCAGGGCCGTACGTTCAATTCCTACCAGAGGACCTTGTGCTGCATTTTTCGCAGTCGTTCCTGGTTAGGTCTTAAAATGTATATATTCTCACTTGGATTACAAACCCTAACATCCTAATATTTAATTCCACCAAGTAAAGTGCAATAATCTAAGTCATTCAAGACCAACATCCTAATATTAATTCCACCAAGTGAAGTGCAGAACTAAGTTATTCAAGAATCCTTATCACAACCCGCACACCCAATTACCTATATATACATGAACTTACGGTTACAGCTCAACAGCTGGCCTCCGTAGCTCAGTTGGTTAGAGCGCTGCACCGGAATCGCAGGGCCGTAGGTTCAATTCCTACCAGAGGACCTTGCGCTGCATTTTTCGCAGTCGTTCCTGGTTAGGTCTTAAAATGTATATATTCTCACTTGGATTACAAATCCTAACATCCTAATATTAATTCCACCAAGTGAAGTGCAGAACTAAGTTATTCAAGTATCCTTATCACAACCCGCACACCCAATTACCTATATATACATGAACTTACGGTTACAGCTCAACAGCTGGCCTCTGTAGCTCAGTTGGTTAGAGTGCTGCTCCGGAATCGCAGGGCCGTAGGTTCAATTCCTACCAGAGGACCTTGTGCTGCATTTTTCGCAGTCGTTCCTGGTTAGGTCTTAAAATGTATATATTCTCACTTGGATTACAAACCCTAACATCCTCTTTATTAAATGCCATGTATGATGTATCTACTGTAATAAAAAACCCGGCTGTGGTTTCAAGGATATGCAACTACCTGAAAAATATAAGCAGAACTTCTACGTTTTGAGCGTATTAAGCCCTTTGACAACAAATTCAGGGCCTTTGCTCAAAACGTCAAAGTCCTGCATATATTTTTCAGGTAGTTGCATGATACCCTTGACACCGTAGCTGTTTATTATCGTCTTTATGTACTGACAATTTGAAATTTTTATCTAATAAACATCCCATATCTGAAATATACCACTGGTGGCCTGCCTCGTACCCAGGCGCTTACATGAAGTATTCAGGTAGGCAGCCGACGCGCGAAGGGGCTGTTGGGAAGGTTTGCCATCTCTCCCCACTACAATACTTCATGTAAACTCGTCACATGCGCATCACTGTTTTTTTTACAAAGAGACGCCTGGGTACAAGGCAGACTGGTAGCAATGTTATACAACTCTCTATCCCTCATATATGTCCAATATCGACCATTTGATAATATAAAACCAGTGATGTTTTCCAGGGGGAATGCTGGCTCCCCATCTTTTTTTTTACCAGGGAACAGTGTACCCCTACCAAAATCAGGGATTACAATTTATGAGTGAGGTTCAGTGAACGCCATTCAACATCATCCAAATAATTTTAGCTATTACTTGTTCTACATATGCAGACATTCCAACTACTCGAGGTAAAATTTAGGGAGACTGTTCAGTGAATTGAAATCTTGTTCTTCTGTGAAAAAATTTTAAAAATCAAGTCTTCTGAAATGGCATTTCCTGCATTTATGTTGCTAAAACAGACTATTATGTTGCTAAAACAGACTATTATGTTGCTAAAAACAGTATGTTTAGGCCAATGAAAATTGATATCATGTTTCTCGTCCACAATTTTCAAAAATTTGGAGCGGGATTTTTTCATTTTTCATTATTTTTTGTATTTGAATTCTGCTTGTCAATAATTTTCTTGACCCAGTAAAAACCCCCATAAAAATCTGAAGTATTAAAAATTGGTGTATAATTCATTTTAATTTAATACGTCCTACACTACAGTCTACAGACTTACAGTATATTTCTACACATACCAGGGCTGACATGAAAAATAGAGGCATTCTGGTGAGTAATATCTTTAGAAAGATACAAATTTGAGTTGCGCTTGCGGAATGCAGCAATAAGACTTTGATCTGGAGATGAAGTTGGTGTTTTTTAAGCCTATGTTTCAAAAACAATGAATGATGAAAAATTTTCGTGCGGTAGATAAATCCCATGCGGGCGGGGACGAGAAACATGATATCAATTTTCATTGGCCTTATGATTTTTTTACGATATTTCCTGAATATTCTGAAAAATCGGGAGACCAGGAGATTGTATGAATTTTCGGGAGACTCCCGGTAAAATCGGGAGAGTTGGAATGTCTGCATATGTGTGTTGTTTTTGGCAATAATTGCTCAGCATCTTACGTGGAAATACTTCGGGGCCGGTTGTTCGAAAGCTGCATGATTAGCTTAACCCTAGGTTAATTAAATTCCAAGCAAACTGCCTGGTCAACAGCTTGTTTATAAATTTGGGAATGTTTATTCAGAAATCTTGTCTGGATCAGTAGGAGTTTGGGTATACATAAAGTGCCGATGTTGCGAGCCACCACAGATCAGTGCGAGCAACGCGATTTGTGTGATCGAGAAATTTGAGAAATTGGTCTTGACCAAATGGACAGACTGAGTATGGACAGTTATCTTTTCATGTCACACAATTACGAAACCTAATCCAATCCCCAAGTAACTGTGTGACATGAAAATGTAACCATATGGATGCTTACTTTTCGCTACAGAGTATAGATACATATACAGAGTTATAACAAGTGTACCCACTTATTTGTGCACGTGCTTGGCAAGTTACTGGATGCATACATCCTATTGGCCCTATTGGATGTCGGCTTTCTTTAACTGCTCATGCAGGAACTTGCCGAGCACGCGCAGTTGATCATTTTTTGCCCGGTCGCCTGAAAAAAAGTGGGTACATAAAAACGTAAGTTTCTGCAGTGTTTACGACAGCCAGTTACAGCTCTGTATGTATCTACTCTGTGTCTTCGCTATCTTCAGTACACAATAGACGTACAACTTGCATGTTACACTAATTTTTGATCTCTAAGTCAAAAAAGTAACTTCCCGTAAAGAACTTATTAACATTAGTAAAATTGCAAAATTTGTACGAAAAAGGTACGAAATGCTGTAAAAACCGGAAATAATAATATAACGTTACGAAATTTGCATATTTTGTACATGTTTGTATTTGAACTGAAAAACAATTTCTGCACATAATATAAACATATACAAAATTTGCAAACTTTGCAAGACTCCCGGGATTTTATCTTTTCTTATATCTTTGGATTGAATGTATATACGTAGCTGAAAGTTGGACAGTTTATAGTGATATCTGTGTCATTATCATCTCCAGCAAGTTTTCAAGTGTATACGTGTTAATTTTAAACCACAACGGGTTTTGTACTTTTCCAACCGTCAACCCTGAACTATCATGCTGATGTGTTATATAACCAGGGACTTGCCAGAACCAATCTTCTTCCCCTTGAATTTCGCAGAGAAATTGCCGATCTCATGCTTCTTTTTAAATCCAGAGCAGGACTGATTTTCACCAATGATTTTCTTTGTACTTTCGAGCCAAGATATAGGTCTCGGAATTGTGATATTAACAACTACAATTTAATCATTAAACATAAACAAGATTATTACAGAAAATCGTTTTTTATTAGATCAGCCGAACTATGGAACTGTCTGCCCTCATACCTTAAAGTCTACCACTCGTTACCTGCATTCAAGTCTACCCTAATTAACATGTACATTACAAAGTTATCAACATACAGTCCTCCTGGTTGTTCCCAATTATAGTCATTCCTGAACTTCTTTTTGTCATGTTAGTCGTTTCCAAATATGCATGTGTATATGTATATAAATGTGTACAAAAGTATAATGTATACATTGTTGAGTAAAGACAAATATAGTACATTGTGTATATTGTAAGGGGTTAGGTTTCAAGTGGGACAAAAGTCCTGTTCCGTTCACATATAACTTGTTTTGTCATGTATGTATGCGTCGTCTTCGTCAATGTAATTTTTTTTTGTATGGTGACAAATTCGATAAAATAAATAAATAAAAATAAAGAAATAAAAGACTATATTTTCCAAGCTTTACAACATTTTGCAACCAAATTTTGCAATTTTACTAATTTCATTATGTTCTTTTTAGCTGTGGTGTTCGACTCCCTTCGCTTTATTTAGATTAAAATTTAGTCAGTCTAAAAGCAAGTTGGGTTAGCACTAAAAGGTGGGACGCTGGAACGTGGAACGTGGAATGCTATTTTTTTACCTTTTTGTTATTTATTGATATTTTGAGTTGATTTGCTTGGTATAACTACGTGCTCGCATAGACAGCAATGAAGAAAACGTATTGCAGCATTTCTGAGATTTGCAAATATTGGCCAGTCAAGAAAAAACAACAGAATTACGCAAAGTTATAAGGAAAGAAAGACGGTGTTATGTATAGTGGCGTAGGAAGATGTTTAAAGATAGAAGGGCTGAAATTCAGGGCCGGTTTTGTAGGGGGTAACTCGGGAAAGCATTCATTGTCTACACTTTCTGGTGGCAAATTCAAGAAATTGAACAGCAAAAATATCGGCAAGAGTATGTTTAATAATTTTTTTCTAACTATGCAATGCGTATATTTGTTATTAATTCAGCTAAGCCCTCTTTGCAAAATGTTAGGGGGGGTTCCTACTCCACTGCAGGGGAAGAGGGAATTGTGAGGTATACACTGTCTTTTTTTCTTATACCGTTTTTCCTTTATAATTATTGCGTAATTCTGTTGTTTTTTCTTGACTGGCCAATATTTGCAAATCTCAAAAATGCTGTAATACGTTTTCTTCACTGCTGTTTATGCGAGCGCGTAGTTATACCAAGCAAATCAACCCGAAATATTGATAAATAACAAAAAAAGGGTAAACATAGCATTCCACGTTCCATGTTCCATCGTTCCGCCTGCAAGTTGTCCATTAGATCTTAAAACATCTTGTAATTTGTAATTGAGTTATTTGAGTTATAAAATTACTGTAATTGATATTGGGTTCTTTTAATATAGTTCGTTTCTGAATTTTGTGTATTTTTTACTAATATACAATCTTCCATTTCACTTGTTAACTATTTTGAATAATTTTAAATATAATTTGCATGGCTTGCATCCTGGCTCGCTGGCTGACACAATATTGAAACTCTAGGAGTTTACCTCTCTGACGTTTTGAGATAAACAGACGTGTACAAATACACAAACCAAAACAGCAGGTTAAATTTTAATCGAGGGTTAGCGCTAACCACCTCTCTGGGCATGAAGGTGGCCCCAGAAGGTAATTTTGTCACTATTTTAATTTAATCTCCTTGAAACTTGATATACTTGCAGAAAATTCTAGCAGTTTTATAAAATAATTATCAAATATATTACAAAATATTATATTATTTTTTGTGTGTGTTTTGATGTTATGTGTACTCAGGTGAATATAATGTTTTTGATATTATTCTGAGTGTATATCCACACCGGGCCATGCCTGTAGAAAGTAGGAAGTTATGGAGCGACGCTACCTCCAAAGTCTAAAGGGCTAACTCCAAACCAAAATATACACTTGAGTAACTTGTGTAATTCAAAACTGAGTTGAAATATAAATTGCGGAGTTACTGGCTAACTCCAAAAATCATTTGGAGCTAAGTATAACTCAAGTTAAAGTTACTTGCTGTGTTGTTAACTCCAAAAGTAATTTGGAGCATGTTATCTAAGCCCGGAGTTACTGACTAACTGGAATAACTGCAAGAATGCACTCTCAGAATGCACTTCTATATTCTGTATTAAATAAATAACACATGCACTTGTTAAGAGTAAAATACCCAGAGTACGTGCATAAACATGACATTGGCACACCTTAGTGGCATTTTGTTCTCGTTCAGAGGCTAAATTTTGATCTGCAGTTGCGGCAAATGCGCGCAACCCATTCTCGTACCCCGCGACCCTTGTCATGCTCTATTGACCGTGTGTAAGACGGGTTCTGGGTACGAGAATGTGGCATAATCTAGCTCCATTTAAAGATTGGCTACCTCCACAAAAATAAAATCTACAGGTATGCACCGGGCAGGCTGAAAAGTTAGCCTGACCACAGTGGGAATCAAACCCGCGACGGCTTTGGAATACTAGTCTAATGCTATGCCAATTGAGCTACGAGATCAAGTCGGTTCGAGTGTGTGGTATTTCGGAATACCATGATATGATAATATCATGATCATAAGAACACATTGGTATCGAGACTTAGTTTCGAAATACCACACCTCGTATCTCAGTTGGCAGAGCATTGGGCTATTATCCCAAGGTGTTATTAAGGTCGCGGGTTCGATTCCCACTGTGGTCAGGCTAACTTTTCAGCCTCCCCGGTGTGGATATACACTCAGAGTTAAATCAAAAACATATTCACCTTGCAAGTGAGTTTGAGCAAGTCTGATGTGATTTGTCTTCAGTGCTGGAAAATGTCCAGTATAGCACCGTTAGAGACTGGGAGCTGCAAAAATGTTAACGTTCTTTAAAAAATATTTATTTAATTTACAAAATCATCATTAAGCAAACATTAAAAAAAAATGCATACAATTTACCATTATTTAGCCATATCAGTGAACATTATATACACAGCATTATCGCTGCAAGTTTATATTAAGAATGATTAAATAAAAATTGGGCTAAATAGAGGGCAGAGGGTAATTTTTTATTTATAATTAATAATAATTAACAGAGGGGATTATTTCCTAAGGAAATACAGTAAGTTTCATCCAAGAAAATACAGCTAACATCTTCTAACACAAATTCATTATTTGTTTGTAGAGGTATTTGACTATCTGCAGTTATGGCTGAACCATTTTCCCAGGAAAATGTTAAGGATTCTATCTTACCACCACATCAGATTCTTTCTCCTTGGAAATCAAAAACAGATTATTCACTAGACTACTCCAAAGAGTTCCTGGATCTGTCTAACAAAGAGAAAGAATCAAAAACAGATTATTCACTAGACTGCTCCCAAGAGTTCCTGGATCTCTCTAACAAAGATCTAAGCCTTTCAGATATATCTTCAATACTTAGGTCTCGGACATATTTCAAACAGTTAGATTTGTCTGGTTGTGGTCTCACAGAGTTACCCGACGGTCTTGAATACAGTTATGAACTGAAAGAAGTGAATTTATCTAACAACCCTTTAAGACATTTATTTCTTATATCTTCCTTGGATCGTAAACTTTGGCGTGGTTTGAAAAAGTTGGATTTGTCTGGTTGTGGTCTTGCCTTTTTACCCGAAGGTCTTCAATTCTGTCATGAACTGGAAGAACTGGATCTATCTAACAACCCTTTAAGACATTTAATACTTATACCTTCCTTGGATTGTAAACTTTGGTGGCGTGGTTTGAAAAAGTTGGATTTGTCTGGTTGTGGTCTTACAAAGTTATTCGGAGGTTTTCAATTCTGTCAAGAACTGGATCTATCTAACAACCCTTTAATACATTTATTTCTTATATCTTCCTTGGATTGTAAACTTTGGCGTGGTTTAAAAAAGTTGAATTTGTCTGGTTGTGGTCTCACAGAGGTACCCGAGGGTCTTCAATGCTGTCATGAACTGGAAGAACTGAATTTATCTAACAACCCTCTACGCTATTTATATTTGTCATATATACCTCACCCGGAATATAAAATTTGGCGTAGGTTGAAAAAGTTGGATATGTCTGATTGTGATCTTGTTGATTGGCCAAATTGTGTGCAAGAATACGGCAACCTACAAGAGTTGAATTTGTCCAAAAATTCCTTTGACCATCAAGATCTATTAGAAAAACTAAATAGTGGGAAGGTGTTTAGTTATTCAAGTTTTCATAAGATTGGCAAGGAACTATTAAAACCCGCGGCCAGTGGTTCGAGGTATCCTAACCTAACCAGGATCATATTTGAAGATGCTGTCTATACGCAGAGTAGTGGAGGTTAGACATCTATTGTTTGATAATCATTGAATTACAATCCGTTGGTCGTATTTCTCGCCAGACCCTACATATAATTTATTTATATAACTTCGCCATTTATACCATACAGTACAATACAAAAAAACCCAAAAAAAACACGATACAATCTAACAAAGACAGTACAGTATATATATAGTTCAGTACAGTATATATATAGTTCAGTACAGTACAATACATACAGTCAGATGGCTGGGACACCACAACAGTTAAAACCAATTACTGTGTGCCCTTTTAACCCTCTGACGAACCGTCTAATTTGGTGCAAAAATAAAGAAAAACTATACACTAATGTTTATGTTATGTCAAACATGCATTTAACTAAAAAAGCTAAATTAAATCTACACACAAACATTTATGACATTTGCATTTATTTGCATTTTATATGCATGCATGCATGATAACTGGGAAAATCAAGAAAAACATGTAACGTTTTAGTCAAGTACATACAGCTGTTTCAATTGATGAATGAATTTATTAGCGATTCCCAGCAGCCTTTCGCGCTCGTATTCGACTTTTCCGCTTTGCTCGGGGAACAACCTTAATTGAAACAGCTGTATACAGCTAGTTCAAAAAGGTTGTCCTTTGCAAACCTTAAACTCTAAGCGCGCAAAGCTTAATGGGAGCACAAGTTTGAAGCTTAGTAGTTGAATATTGCCGCCGCTATTTGTGAATGAATTGTTCTCGTAAGGAGATATTTACCATGTCTCTAAGAAACGGGCCCCATATATGATTTCTAAACTGATTAAATAATGCTCCCATTATGCTTTGCACGTTTAGAGTTTAAGGTTTAGAGTATAAGGTTTGCAAAGGACAACCTTTATTAAATTAGCTGTATATCTAACAACTATGGAATAAATAACTATTTTCTTCTCTTTTTTAGTGTGGACAGTTGCGCATAAAGGTAACTTCCTATATTTTCATATTTTCTTGTTCTCTTTTCAACTTTTCAATAACCACATATTTATATTGCTTGCTCGCATTGTCCAAATAGACTAAAAGTAGGCCTATAATATAATTCAGAAAGTGGCTAAACACGTTTGTTGTGTACAAAAATTAAGTGTCGTAAAAATCTGATTTTTAGCTATAACAT
>CACRXK020005278.1:25000-28623 GCA_902702795.2 Paramuricea clavata
GGCCGTTTGAGAAGTTATATCATACAAACAAGCTCCCTCCCATTGATCACCACCTTTTTAGAGAGAAACATTTACTTGGCCCTCTACCCCTTCGCAACAAAAATCATATATATGTAATGATTTTGTGCGTTTCGCAAAATCAAGCCCGCCCTCTATTATGACCCCTTTTCTTGTCATAAAATATTAAGGCCCACCCAAGGGGGTTATCAGAAGGTTTATATAGTTGTTACTTTCGCTTTCTAGATGTTCCAAAACAAATATCTAATGAAGAGATCTTACGTGATTACTTGCCGTTTGCCAAAGCAACCATACACGAAACGTGTACCTTAGTTGCTGCAACACGAGTTAGGTCCGATCAGATTTTGATACCAACAAACCGAAGTTATTCCTTTTCTAAGCAGTATGGAGACAACGCAGAATTGAAGATCACATTTCCGGCTGACATAACAAAGAAGATACTGATTTTAAAAGTTCAGGTAATATATTCCTTTTTATAAATTAATGTCTGGAGAATTCAGTGTTACTTGTTGGGTTTCGGTTTAGGTATAGCGGTGGGGAATATAATGGGTCCAACTACTTCAAAAATAAAACGTGCTTAAGTTGCGAAGTTAGTATAACTGCAGTCGAACTCCACTAATACTAACAGGTGTCCGTAAAGCCCGCCGCACACGAGCGCACTTGTCGCGCGTACTTGTTATTCGTGACAAGTTGGATCGACAAAATTTCCTCGTGTGCGGGCAACATTTACGGCATTTTCGTCATTCGTGACATGTAAACCAAATATCAAACATGTTTCATATTTTTCGTCATTCGTGACAAAAAAATTCTCGTGTGCGGGGAGCAAACGACAAGCGCGCCTGAATAGGAAAATTTGCGCATGCGTGCAACTTGCAGAATTAAAAATAACATGGCGGATCAAAATCACGAGCTCTTGTCTTGTTTTTAATTCTCTGCAAGTTGCACGCATGCGCAAATTTTCCTATTCAGGCGCACTTGTCGTTTGCTCGCCGCACACGAGAACTTTTTGTCACGAATGACGAAAAATATCAAACATGTTTGATATTGGGTTTACATGTCACGAATGACGAAAATGCCGTAAATGTTGCCCGCACACGAGGAAATTTTGTCGATCCAACTTGTCACGAATAACAAGTACGCGCGACAAGTGCGCTCGTGTGCGGCGGGCTTTAGGAGAAGTCGACTATAGACCTGAAAGTTGAGAAAGTTTTAAGTTAATAACTTTCTTAACAATCTTCGACTGAACAACTTTTTTTCAATCATAAAAAAGCTTAACAATCGATTGTTAATTGATCATATAAAAAAGATCGATGGTAAGGACAACAGAATATAAGTGCCTTACTAGTTACTAAGTCCGACCAAAACTATACAAGATAAAGATTACGTTGTACATACAAAAGTAAATTGAACAATTAACTTATTTGCTTGCTCGAGGGGTAAATCCAAATTAAGATAATCGATTACCGAAAATTATCTACTAATTAACAATCTTAACAATCTTAATCAATCTTAATAATCTTAACTTACTTAATTAACAATCTTCGACTGAGTGTAAGGGGAACTGAAGATAGAGAGTTTGCCATCAAATGGGAGGTTATGATGGTGCGTGCTTGTAACATGGACGGGTTTATAGTATGACACATATGCACAGAAGAAGAATATTGATATTGCAAACAATCTCCTTACTTCTGTGTAAATTTTACACTTTTAGTTGTTTCCCGCTGATGCTGTCGTAAAGAAAGATATACGTTTGGATAAAAATATTATTTGTGCGCCTGTCATAAGAGTTTCTGGTCAGAAAACGCCATTCCTCAAAGCAGTTGATGTCGAGCTCACATACTCTCACAACGACGTAGCGAATATCAAAGATAAATTTTTATCCGTTAGAAAAACGATTCAATTCACAACTGATTATGGGCTGTTGTTGCGTAGCCAAGAGGAGAACGAGTCAGTCTCAAAGTGGCTAAATTTAAATGAAAGTAACAAAGTGTATATTGAACGACCAAGAAAAGATCAGCTTAAGTTTTCGTTTTCGGTGGAACATTTTTCCGAGTAAGTATTCATTTGCTATGATTCAATCAGAAAGGAAATAATAATAATATTTAATCATTTATATAGCGCCATTTCTTCCAGTAAACCAATGGCACTTTACATTATTTATGTTTAAAAACTTATCTATACTAAATTACGATTTAAAACCTATAGTCTATACGCATGTCTAAGTAAAAATGTCTTTAGTTTTTTTTTAAAGTAGTTATACAAGTTATATTCTTAATCTCCTCTGGCAGTCCATTCCATAGGATCGGTGCAGCGACAGAGAAAGCTCTTCTTCCATTTCTCCTAAGATTAAAGTTTGGTACTGTTAAAAGTCCTCTATTAGTTGATCTTAAAAGTCTGTTGGGTTGATACGGAGTTAAAATATCACATGCATAGGTACCTTGGGGCTGTTCCATTTAGTGCCTTGATTGCTTGAACGTAAGTACTAAGATCTTGAAGTCGATTCTCTCGTTAACTGGAAGCCAATGGAGTTCCTTTAGTATAGGTGTTATATATGCTCATGTTTTCCAGTACACGAAAGAAGACGAGCCGCAGCATTTTGTACATATTGTAATTTCTTTATTTGCTACCATGGCCATGCACAGCAAACGGAACTAAACGAAATTCCGTCACACCTGCGCTACATATACTATAGGAAGCGAACCTACATCACACCTACGCTATATATACTATAGAATAAAATAATACTATAGGAAATAAGGAATGTAAATTTTCCACATTTGCGCTTGTGACTGTTTTTAGAATATATTGCATTGATTTGCAATATATTGACCGGGGTGCTATTTTGTTCAATCAATTTTGCTGCAATGCTATAATATTTTATGTGCAAATGAGAAATGCAGTAAGTTGTCGTAACCTTTCAGGCCATATATCTTAAATAGAGGCTTGATAAAGTTTTCTTTCGAAAAGGACGCTTTATATTAGGCGGGTGGTTTAGTCAACGATTTACGTATGGAAATATATAACAAGCATTTAATGCGGTTAATATGATAGGACCATTTATCAAGGCCAATGTTTGTATTATAATTGGTGCCGAGAAAATAAATAAACATCAAGAGAAAAGAAGGGACTACGGTTTCTAAGATTCACTGGAAAATGAAGCTGCGATGGTTTTTTGTCTACTTTTTAGTATTCATCCGGTGGTGGATATGAGTGAGCCAAGCACTGTGTCACCGCGAGACGGCGGTAGAGTTGTGCGAGACGGTGGTGTGGTGGATATGAAGAATCAAGCTTGTTATGATGCATACGTATGGGCTGTGCATAAAACTGGTATTATCCCGAAAACACTTCATTCTTTGTTGGCGCCTAAGCAAGCGAGACGTGATCTTTACGATCAATTGAAAGTAAACGGAGTGCGTTTCATGCATCGCCTCAATTGTGGAGAGCCAGTATTCTTCTGTGTTCCTATGTCAGATAGCGATCATCTGCCCCTTAAGGATAACACTTTATGGTAAATTTTAATTTTTTTATATAACTGTTTTTGTGAAAAACGCCACTTTTATAAATTCCACGAAGCTTTCGATCATTAAGCCCGGAACCTTAATCCA
>CACRXK020005279.1:0-26752 GCA_902702795.2 Paramuricea clavata
TGTCAACGACGTCATACGTAATCGGTAAAAATTACGGGACCACTGAACCACTGAGTTTTAACAAATATTTAACAGGAAGTAGAATGACAATCAGTGGCGCCGTGGGACCCATGTTTTTTTTTGGGGGGGGGCAAGGGCAGTACTTTTCCGACAAACCGAAAAATTTTTCCGACAAACCAAAAAGTTTTCCGGACGACAACATTTTAAATCTTCCCCCCCCCGTCGACAACTTTGACAATTTCCGACAGCCTTGACAATTTTCCGACAATTTCCGGCAGCATTGGCAATTTTACGACGGGTGTCAACAATAGGGGAGGGCCATGCCCCCCACCTGGCCCCCCCGGCCACGGCGCCACTGATGACAATCACTAGACGTATGACGTCATTGACGTACGTCGACGAATGTTTTCACGATTTCATGTTTGTCAACAGAGCCCCCCCCCCGGTAAATTTAGTTCTACAGCACTGCTGCAAAGCCTTGCAAAGTCTCTATTGCACTATTCGTACTATTCGTCGCCTATTCGTGCACTATTCGTACTATTCGTCGACTATTCGCGGACTATTCGCACTATTCGTCGACTATTCGCGGACTATTCGCACTATTCGTCGACTATTCGCGGACTATTCGTACTATTCGTCGACTATTCGCACTATTCGCTTCACTATTCTAGTTTTATCAATTGCCAGATTTTATGCACTATTTAAAACACGAGCAGCAGTGTTTTATCAGATATAAAGATGGTCTGATAAAACACGCACTGCGAATTAATGTTTTAAATTGCTTCAAAAACGATCGATCTAGTATACGTTAATTGGCGAATTAGCTTTCAAAAAATTCGGTGTGTATATGTAGAGAAATTAAAATCATTAAAATTTATGTAAATCACGGGAAATCTCTATCACATATCAAGGATACGACACGTTTTTGGGTTTTTTCTTTGTGTTTTCCTCATGAATTATTAGGGAGTTTTTGAAGCTATTTTAGACAACAGTCAGTCACAACGTGCACAGAGCTTTTATCTTTTAAAAGACTCCTGAACCACGGTTGTTTAACGTATTCTGCCGTATAGCAAATATAACAGTTGAGCATGTTTTGAAATGTTCATATTCTTAAAATCATCATTCAACCTCATAGCTGCAATGCCAAGTGATATAGCCTCAACTATCTGGTCTTGAATTATACTTTAAAGTGAACAAATAACAAGACAACTATATTAAAGAAATATTCAGGATATATTTAAAATGTATAATTGAAAGATCAAACTTTTCCGTATTCCTTAGGAAGAATCGCGATAACCGGCGTCTTCACCACGTAGCAAATTAATAATATACTTTCTCTGTTCTGGTTCAACTGAATTTCGAAGCCTAAATACTTGAAATATAAGAAAGTTTCCTCGAAAGCATTAACAGGCGGCATATTTTTGATACGCGACTATAAACGCGTCAACGCGAACAAAATTATTGTTGACATTTGAGTTACGTAATTACTTCCGTTAACGAGATTAACCAATGGGAAGCTTTTCCGAAGATTCTTCGGAGAAGAACAAATTAATCATAGGCATTTGGGCAGGCGTTTATTTAACGACGCCCTTTCTTCTCCCGCCCGCACTAAACGCCTGCTACGTAGGCTATAGTTTACTTGGAAAGACCCCTTTGGACAAAGAGAGATTTATAACATTAACAAGAAGCTGATATTGACTCTGCATGGACAAAATGGAAAGACCTATTCCTTTCCGCTGTTGACGCTCATATGCCCAAGATCAAAGTGAAAATGTCGTATAAGCCTCCCTACATTACGAAAGATATTATCCATGCCCTCAACATGAAAGAAACGATAAGGAAAAGAGCAAAGTCCACCAACTCCTCTCTGGGATCGCTTTCGCGAGTTACGCCGTAAAATAAAAAGCATGATACGATCAAAGAAGCGTGAATACATTTCCACTTTGGCAAGCTCAGTTAAGAATAAACCGAAAGAATTCTGGAGATTCTTCAAGGCAAAAACTACCGGTTCTTCTCTACCAGACACCTTAACCCACAATGACGATCACTTCACGACCTCAGAAAGGAAAGCTGACGCTTTCAACAAGTACTTTGCATCCACCCAGTGGCGTGCTGGGTACTATTTTTCTGGGGGGGCCAGTGGACTGTCAACCAATATGCGCCCCTATAATATCACACTTAATAAACGAGGGCCGAAGGCACGAGCCGAGCGCCGAAGGTGCGAGGTTTGTCTAGGGGGGTCCGGGGGCATGCCCCCCCGAAAATTTTTGAATTTAGAGTCTCTGAAATGCCATTTCCTGGACTTTGGGGGACGATTTGACAGAAATCTGATGGTCAGGAAACAGCAGTATAACGTGTCGAAATTTGCAATTTGTACTTAAATTATGCAATGCTAACCACTTCCAGCGATTAATCTAATCCCAATTCTATTCTCTACTGATCTAGTGATCTGAATACATTTACAACTTACAGCTCTTTTATACAATAATACATGGACCCCACGCATATGCATTTTAAGGTTTCCTTGCCTGGCTGCCAAAAGGGCGCGTTTCAGCATTATTTCATTACTTACATTACTCATGATGTTTCTTGCCCAAACAACTAAATTGCGTACACAACTTTACATTATCATAACTTCAACTATCTAATTTGCGCCGCTCTCGTGAAGCATAATAAAGTGCGTAATATAAGGGCATAATACCAGCAAAAAAGGGCATAATTCCCGTGATCGCTTCCAAACCTGATCATGACCAATATTTCGGCAATGAGACATTGCGTTTGATCACTGATCATGTTCCGATATAAATGAATTCGTGTGCGCCGTGAAGTAGCAAATTAGCAAATACGGCTTAATAGACAAAATAGTCTGTAATTTAATATATCACTTTGTCGTTTTCTTGGCGGAAGTAACTATATTTTTTCGAATGCGTTTTTTCCCACCCACTTTCAAAATTCGGCGCGGGATCGGCGCCCTCTTTTCATTTCTGCGCCCCCCAAGAATTGCCAGCTGGGGGGGGCCGTGGCCCCCCGGCCCCCCCTGCCAGCACGCCACTGCATCCACCTTTCATCCTTCTACGCCTAGTTCATCTAGTGTTGGTTCTGTGATGAAGACACTCTTAAATCCATTTCGGTTTCAACGGAAGAAACTAGCTATCTACTATCAAATCTCTCTACAGATAAAGCAACCGGTCGCGATGAGATATCTGCCAGATTGTTGAAAGAGTGTTCAAACAGGATTGCTCCCTCCTTAAGAGCGCTGTTCAACAAATCACTCACTCTTGGTAAAGTTCCCTAGGAATGGAAGGAAGCTAATGTAGTCCCTGTTCCCAAGAAATGTGATGTTCACGAGGTCAGTAACTATCGGCCGATTTCCCTGCTGTCACCTGGTGTCCAAACTTCTCGAGCAAGTTGTGCATTTGCACGTGTCGGAATTTTTCGAATCATCACTGAGTAATCTGCAATATGGTTTCCGCAAAAGACGTTCGTGTGTCACCCAACTTCTTGGTGTTTTCCACGACGTTGGTAAAGCCCTAGACTCGGGAAAGGAAGCTGACATAGTTTACTTAGACTTCTCCAAAGCCTTAATTTGATTCCGCTTCTCATCGGAACCTTCTTTTGAAACTTGAACAACATGGTATCCCCGGTTCATTGTTGAACTGGTTCTCCGACTATTTGAGCTAAAGACGTCAGCGATTAGTGGTCGACGGAGTGTCATCCTCGTTTTTCAATGTAACATCAGGGGTGCTACAAGGCAGCGTACTCGGCCCACTTTTGTTCTTGATTTACGCAAACGACCTCCCAAAGCCAGCGAATCATAGCACAGTGCCCATGTTTGCTGATGACAGCAAATGCTATCGTCAAATTACCCAACCTCGAGATCTTCTTCAGGATGACCTAAATTCCCTTCAATGTTCTAAGACGTGAGACTTAAATTTCAATGCGAAGAAGTGTGTTGCCCTCAGATTTTCACGAAAGAAAACCTCCGTTCCACGTCAAGACTACTCCCTAAACCAGCAACTTATAAAGTCTTCCTCCACACAGAGCGATTTGGGTATCCTGGTGAGCGACAATTTAAAATGGTCCCAACACATCATCAATATCATTTCTAAAGCCAACAGAATGCTTGGGTTTCTGCGACGCAATTGTTTCCACCTCACTGACGTGGATGCTCGCCGCCTTCTGTATTTGTCTCTGGTCCGCTCTCACTTGTCGTTCGGTTGCGAAGTCTGGGCTGAGTCCTCAAGGTCCGTCTGCTGATCTGCTTCATCTCGAAAGAATTCAACGTCGAGCAACAAAGTTTATTCTTCAGGACTATGAATTGTCGTACGTTGGTCGCTTGAAAAAACTGAATCTAATCCCCCTTTCATACTGGCATGAAATTAAAGACATCATATTCCTCTACAAATGTAAATACGGGATGTACGAACTTGACATCAATCAGTATATAACCCAACCTCTTCACCACTCCACTCGTTCCAGTTCTGGTGATCTCCGTCCAAACCTGTGCAAAACCTCCCTCTTAACAGGTGGGCAATTTGTCGACGCTGACCAAAAATAGCGGCTCATTTCTTCTTGAGTTGCCATTTTCGCGTCGAAGAGCAAAAATATAGACTTTGGAGAATATTTTAGCTGTTTACTATCAAATATGTTTGTGAAACAGTTGATAATATTACTGAGGAAGGCCAACTGTTTCTGAAAAGCTAAAGTACGTCGAAATCAGCTTTGGAATAGACTATATTCTCACCGGGAAAACATGAACTAAATGGATATTTACATCAACACTAAATTTTGCTCGTGCCTACGGAGCTAGTTGGATTAAAACAGATGTTAAGAAGTAAGTGAAAATGTGAACTTTGTGAATTATACTTTCATTAAAATGTTTCAGAAGGTCTGCTAATGCCAAACGACACGTGTGACAGAGCTGTCAATATACCCATATTTCAATGTTTATGTTGAAATGACCCATCTTCTTTGAGGTATAGCTTAAAAATTAGGGTATGCGCATCACTTGAAACTAGCTTTAAATCAAAGTTTTATCTATAGTCTTTTGATTAGAATTAAAATCATTCATGGGAAAAATGTGCCAAAGGGTTGAAATTGCCCTTGTAAATATACACTATTTTTGACATGTTTTGGTTAGTATTTTGAAAAGGTGTTCTGGAAGGAAAATATGTCTTGAACAATACTGGTTGACCCTTAAATTATAACTAGTGTTATGTAAATCACAGAAAATTGAAAAAAGTCTGGTCCATACACAATAGTTTGGATTCTATGAGGTCCCGAATGCGGCTTATTTCAATGTTTAATCTGTTTACCTGGAAAAACATAGAAAATTAAATAAGTCAAGAATTTGACTATGCTCATCACCCAAAACCAGGTTTTTCTAATTGCTTTTTCACCTGGGTTTGTGGCAATACCAGTTATGCGACCACGAAAAATGCGCGCGGCACTTTTTTTGGACACTGAAGATGACAACATTTGATGTTGTTATATATTGCCATCCTCTTATCATAGTATAACTTAACTTATTTTAGTGAGTTTGTTAAAGAATTGTGCTCACTATATGCCTGTAGTATCTAAGATTTTTTTCATAGCATTAGATGATAAATTTAAGTTCTGTTTTCTTTTATTTTTAGGTGATAGTATCTGTTCACATGTGTGTTGGTATCAATTTTGCACAAGATTAAATTATTATTTCACATTCCTTTATTGAAATATCCAAATAAATGGAATATGACATCAAGCTGGAGGACTAAATCCTGTTTCCAAACTTATTTTTGTAAAAATAGAAAATAACAACTTATTATATGTTGTTCTAATAAAAACTATTGTTTTTGATATGCATATTTAATTTTTGAAGTTACATTTCATTCTTTGTTAAAATGTGTACCAGAAATACTGAAATCTTTCAAATCAGCTAACAATCCTTTGTAACTTATATAGCCAAGTGTTCTATCTATTTCTGTTCAGATTATTACAAATGATGGGTAAAATATTAGATTAGATTTTTGAAAAAAAAATGAGCTTGCCTGTTTTCAAAGCATAAAAAGCAATAAAATAAAGCAAAAGTACTTATTTTCAATTTAAAACCTTTGGAATGCATAGCTAAATGTTTTGCACTAAATATTACAAAGTTTTCGTTCATTAAAATGTTGTTTTATCAGCTTTAAAACCAGATAGACTCACGAAACACTCCTAATATATGTCGCCATATTGATTTTCTTCGCGCATGCTCAGACAAATTGCCCACCTGTTCTCCCTCTTCTGAAACTCATACTTTAACAGAATTGTATTTTTATGGAACAATTTACCGTCTGATCATATCAAATCATCTTCGTCAGTCGCCATACTTATATCTAAACTATATATTCTACACTAGAAAGCTGAACAGTACTTTTGATGTAGACCGTCCTAGAACATGGAAAACTGCATGCAGTAAATGTCGTTCTTTACACACAAACTGCTGTTCATAGATGTAATTATAATCGTTGTATGTCCTAATGTTTATATATATAACATATATTCTTGTAATACCTATTAAACAACTCATTAATGTTCTGTTTGAATACACACGTTTTTAAGACAGAGAATATGAAAACATATATTTGGCGCGAACGCATTGTATGACGTAATTACAAGACTTAAATAACATACATCAGAATAACAAAACAAATATGTAACATCTCCCGTTGGAGATTAAACAATATAAAGTTAATAAAGTTTGAATGAACGTTTATTTGTCGGTTTTCGAACGACTCGACCAGATCTTGTGACGATTTCGTTTGGTGGTTCTGGAGAACTGGGTCGAGTTGTCACTTCTAGATCATCATAATCAAGGTCATTCCGGATCTGGAATCTGTTCTTACACGGGATAAGGTGGCGACGGTTGCGTCTCACAATGTTTCCTTTGTCATTGAGGACACGATAAGACCGTGGCTCGGCACACTTCTCTACGACTTTACCAAGTTGACTCCATTTCTCATCTTCCTTCGCACGGATTAGAACAACAGTTCCTGGTTGGATATCAGGTAGATCTTTAGCGTGTTGATCACATCTTTCTTTTGTCTTCGCTCGGGTGTCTTTGGGAGGAGGGGGGAGGGGGGGAGGAAATGCAGGTTGGATTAGGGAAGGCAATGTGGAACGTGGTTGACGACCGAAGAGGCGCGCAGCTGGTGACTTGTTGTCGTTTCCAGGAGTGGTATTGAGGACTAACAACGCAAGGTAAGGGTCCTTGTTGCCATCATGTGCTTTTTTTCAAACTCTTCTTAACAGTTTGGATTGCTCTTTCCACGAAACCATTGGACTGCGAAAAGTGAGGACTTGAAGTAGTGTGTTTAAAGTCCCATTCTTTGACAAACTGTTTGAAACATGCCGCTGTGTATTCTGGACCATTGTCGGAACAGAGCTCTTTAGGAATGCCATGTCGAGTATAAATCTTCTTAATTTTATTAACCACAGTGGCGCTCGATTTGTCGGTGAGTCGTTCAATTTCAATGTACTTTGAGAAATAGTCCGTAACGATAACGTAGTCATGTCCATAAAGGGAAAACAGGTCTGAGGCAACTTTTGTCCATGGTGCATTCGGAACCGTAGGTTGAATAAGAGTTTCCTTCTGCTGCTTGTTTCTGTAGGTTGGGCAAAGTGAACAGTACGTTAGAAACAAGATCTTCAATTTGTGCGTTTATTCCGGGCCAATAGACGGACATTCGCGCACGATTTTTGCAACTTTCAATGCCAGTGTGGCCCTGGTGTATGATTGCTTTTATGGTGCTGCGCAGTGATGATGGGATGATGATGCGTTGACCTTTGAGGAGTAAGCCGTTGTTGTAAACAATTTCATCACGGATGTTGTAGTATGGCTTGACTGTTTGAGGAATGTCACGTTGTTGTGGCCATCCTTTAAGAGTGTATTCCTTGAGTTGCTGTAATGTAGTGTCAGAGGCTGTCTCTTTCTGAAATTCAGTCAGGTGAGCATCGCTGATGGGAAGGTTGTCGAAAGTGAATTGGATACAGTGAGTCAAATCAGGTTAATCAATTTCAGTTGATTGGTTGTTGAGGTAGGCCCTGCTGAGTGCATCTGAGACGACCATGGTTTTGCCAGGAGAATATTCAATGTCGAAGTCATACTTTTGAAGCTTCATGAAGAAGCGCTGTATTCTTGGTGGACATTGAGTGATGGACTTACTGAAGATTGACTTGAGTGGTTGATGATCATTGAATGCAGTGAAGTGATGACCGTAGAGGTACTCATGAAAGCGTTCCGTTCCAAATACAATCGAGAGAGCTTCTTTTTCGATTTGTGCATAGTTCCTTTCATATGGTAACAATGCTCTAGATGCATAGGCAATGGGGAACCATTGGGGAGAATCGTCTGAACCATGGTTTTGTTCAAGGAGGGCACCAAGACCATCAGCACTTGCGTCAGGTTTAAATCGAGTAGGCAGATTTGGATCATAAAACTTGAGGCATGGAGGTGAAGTGATCAAACGTTTCAGCTCTTGGATGGCGTCCAGTTGTGGTTGCTGGAGGTCAAAATGAACATCTTTCTTGAGCATTTCACGAAGCGGAGTGGTGGTTTGTGAGAGGTTGGGGACAAATTTACTCAGATAATTCACCATACCCAAGAATCGTTGAAGATTCATAAATGACGATCAAATTCAAGTAAAATCTACCAAATTTCGAGGCAAAGCGAGACACAACGTCAACGAAGAACGATCAAACGATTAGAGATATAAAAATTCGATTATAAACAAACTTTAGTAGCGAAAATCTCACTCCTGACACCATGCTCTGTTTGAATACACACGTTTTTAAGACAGAGAATATAAAAAACATGTATTTGGCGCGAACGCATTGTATGACGTAATTACAAGACTTAAATAACATACATCAGAATAACAAAACAAATATGTAACAATTAATAATTCATGAAGAAACTAATAAAAATCATAAGAGTATCGTATCTGTATATGTGATACAGATTCATGGGGGGGGGATTCTTGTTGATTTACATAAACTTTAACTTTGATTTTCTCGGCTTAGACAACGTTTATTTTTAAAATTACTTCGCCAATGAACTCATAAGATGAGTCGTTTTTTAAGTAATTTACAACATTCGCGTCCGTGTTGAATCGGATATACAAACTCTCGCCTTCGGCTCGAGTTTGTACATCCGATACAACACGGCCGCTCATGTTGTAAATAGTACTAAGTAATTGTGTAATGTAAGTTTTTGGTGGGACTTAAGTAGAGACTCACGTTCTGTTGTCATTACCATCAGTCATTTGATTGTAAAGTTAATAAAAAAAAGAAGAAAAAAAAGAGGTTCTACTATTAGGTCAATAGATTTTTTGATTACATACATGGAAGATTATCATAACCAGGAGCTTTAGCTGTCTTAAAAGAATTACAGATTTCTAAAAGCTCATTTGCATTTGTTGGATGAAGTGAAATAGATTCTTCGCTATTTGAATTTAGGAAAGAAAGAAAAGAATTTACTGAATTTGAAGTCTCAGGAATCTTACTTGCAAGATCAGGGCCAATGTTAGCAAAATATTTGCAAAACCTGTTAGCAATGTCTTTAAGATCAGAGAGAAGGGTATTATTTGATATAAACGAGGAAGGCAGTGAGGTTTTTGTTCTATGTTTATTAATTACTTCGTTTATTAGCTTCCAAGTTGTTTTGTGATCGTTTTTGGCAGTTTCAAATTTGTTCTCATAATATGTTTTCTTAGCAATCTTAATCAAATGAGTAAGCTTGTTTTTGTATTTCTTGTATTGTCTTTCTTTGTCAGGACTTCGTGAAATAATGATTTTTTTATAGAGTTTATTCTTTTTCCTAACACAGGTTAATAGCCCTCTTGTCATCCAAGGTGTTAATGATTTGTTCGAGTTTTTTGTTCTGACTTATTTAGAAGGAAAGCTAAGATGATATAATCTAGAAAATTCATACTGAAAAGCATCGCACTGTCTGCATCTTGATTAGGGAGATTTTCCCAATTGACATTAGTAAGATGTCAACGAAATTTGGTAATATTGCTATCGCCAAAGTCCCTAAGAATGGTCTTTTCAGCATTTTTACATGGGGGAGGAGTTTCAGTAAAGATATAAACAAAGACCGGTAAATGATCTGACAGGTCAATAATAATTCCACTGAATAAATTTTGTGTGAAATGGTTGGTAAAAATATTGTCAATAAGCGTTGCCGAATGTGTTGTGATGCGCGTCGGCATACTTATTAAAGGCAAGTACATATGGGAAAACAGATTGTCAACAAATTCATTAGTTGCGGAATGCTCGTTTAGGCAGTACATATCTATGTTATAATCTCCCATTATGTAACAGTGCAATTTTTCCGTTTCTGATTTGGTAAAAACCGTGTCACGTGCCGGGCCAGAAAACGTCATGTTCGGCAACCGGTCCGCAATGGAACATTTATTGACCGGTCAATAATAAAATGGGTGCAATACGCATGCGTGTCAACCATGAAGTTCCAAAGTTCATTCCAATAACCGGTGAATTATTCATACTTTGACACTTATATACTATATAACAGAACACTTATTTACTGAGACCTCGGGAAAGCAGTGTGTTTTGTGGCCCCTCGACCGCCGTTGTTGTCACGGCGGTCTCGGGTCCGCAAAACACACTGTTTCCCTCGGTCTCAGTAAATAAGTGATAATTGTTGTAATAAAAGAATTTCATTAAACTTATCCAAAAATAAAGATAAATTTTGGTTTGGTGATCGATAAACTATACCAACTACAATGTTCTTGTTATTTGGTACGAATATTTCAACAAACGACTCAATCATATTTGGATCTGAAAAGTTACACTCCGAGCATATTCGATATTCAAGATCATTCCGCAAGTACAAACCAACCCCACCGCCGGACCTCGCAGTTTTATATGACAAGACAAAAAGTTATATCCAGGAGTTTATCGGCAAAAAGAAGTTAATTTTAATTCGTGTTGAATTTTACATTATAATAAAGGCCATAGAAAGTAAAATAACATACCTAAATGTAAAACATTCATTTATTTTTGCCGTTTTGTACAAAAAATTAAGAAAACAATTAATATCGTGTTGCCATGGCTAACATGAGTACATGACGCGAGCAACGCGAGCCTACGTTCCGATGTTCCATTGTTTGGAAACTGTGCATGGCGAAGCTAGGGTTGTTGCATGCATGTATTTCTATCAATTGTCACGAAGACAGGTCAAATTCAATAGTAGAAAATTACCTTATGTGTACTATCAGAACAGAATGTCGGTAACTATGTGTGACGTTTCTAAGGGCGTGGGGGGGGGGGGGTGCACGTGTCTCCAGAGAAACGTACATGCGGACAAAATCGATATGTGAGGCTTCCCTAGTTGATTCTCGGGAGATTTTTTTGAGGACTGATTCTCCATGGCTTTTTTTCGAGTAACTAATTCTCTGGACCACTTCTTTTTTATTCAACTATTTTCGATATGTTTTATTTTAATAACTGATTCTCGATAGGTTATTTTTGGACCAGGAACTGGGCCCCAATTGCTGTTAATCTTGTTGTTGTTGTTGTTGTTGTTGTTAGGGGGCGACGCTCTTGGAAAAACCCTATACTTATCATTAATCCCCGAGCCGATGGCGCGAAGCGCCGTGCGAGGGTACTAATTCTCCCCGGCTATTTACACCCGGGGAAACGAAAGCATTAGCGAAGTCTAAAGTTCATCAATGATCGCGGGCGTGGGTCACCAACGGTGTTGGAGTGTTGGGTGGGTGGTCATCCTCACTGATCTCAAAAATATGGCGGACTGTCATGAATAGCGGACACTGATTGGTCCAATTTAAAGTTTGCATTATAACGACTGCATGACGCCGGATAGCGAAATAGCAAACATTTCTTGATTTGATGATTGATAAATTTCTTGCAAATATATTTCATTTTTGCTCGCATTTTTGCAAGATTTTGTAAATTTCAAAAGCTCCCTCAGAAAGAAACTGCGAAAGAATCGGCTAAAAGAAGTTAACGAAGGTAAGTTTGCTTTAAATATTGATTTTATAATTGCTTTAAAACCCGACGGCCTTTGCGTATATGAAACAACTAAATTACAAGACAGCATATAATTTCAATGTATCTTTAATATTGATTCTCTTTTTTATTATATTGAATTTTTTAAATAGTAAAAGAAAGCAAAGTTATTTGCATGCGAGAATTTGAAATCATTTTATTGCAAACTCAAAGTTTATCGATAAAGCCATTTAATTAAAGGCAGTTTAGTTTTATCATGAATAAAAAATACAAATAGTTTTACAAAGAACACTTTAAAACGTTTTGTGAAGCGTTTGTGGTTGAATTTTACCTTCAATTGAAGCTTATATTACGTATAATAACATACTTAACATATATATGTTGGGAAATTGATAATTTTGTAATTAAAAGTGATATTTTTAGGCGATTTTTCATTTGTAAGAATATTCTTAAAAAATTATCGTGTTACCATGACAACTACTTTAGATACTTCATGTTCGGAAAATACAATGGTTTTGTTCGCAAGACGAGCGTTTCTGCATGCATGTATTTTCTCGTATTCAGCAAATATATCAACAAACGCAAACGATCGATAAGAAAGACATTGTCGCGTCTTCTCTATTGTTGTGAACACAATCACAATAATCTAAGGGCCTGTTTATGTTTATATGGAGGCGAGTTACCCGGCAAGATGAGTTAAGGCTACTCACTGAGTAGTTTCCACTCACGAAAATTATCCGTGGATTGGAACGGACAAGACAATTTTTCTTTGTGTTAAAGTCATTAGTTCCAACTCAAAGCTCACAAGACAAAGAAAAACTTTCTTGTCCGTTCCAATCCACGGATAATTTTCCTGAGTGGAAGCTAGTCTTTACTCGCCCAGACGGGACAAATAAGCCGCGTGATTGCCGCATGACAAATGACGTGCCGCGTGATTGCCGCACGAAAAGGATTTAAAATCGTTTGAAACGCGGTTAAAAAACATTCCAAAATGTTGTGAAAATACAAGAATAAGCGCCGAGAATTTCTGGAAAACTTATCAAATGATTCGTATGTATTTTTGAGACATTATATTTCAAATACAAAGCGCCAAAATTCAGGCTATCTCAGGCGGCCGAGTTACCCGAGCAAAGTGTTTACATGGTAAAATATTCATCTCGCCTAGGCGATATCCCGCCTCTCTGTGCCAGGAACTCGCCAAGGCGAGTTACTCGGCTGCATCATGTAAACAGTCACCGAGGATTAATGTAAGTTTCTATAATAGCCAGGATCTCGCCGTTGCCGAGTAACTCGCCTCGCCGGGTAACTCGCCTCCATATAAACAGGCCCTAAAGCTTCTCAAGAATGTGAACGACTAATTATAATTCGATTAACTAGAAATGCATGCATGCATTTTGATATGTTATTGTTGTTGTTATTGTTATTGTTCAGCACTGTTCACCTGAACAATGCTGAACAATATTGTTAACAACCAGGAACAATATGGGCAGCAAAATATTGCTTAGGCTTGTTTTCAACAACATTGTTACAGGCTAGGCGTTTTTTCCTGTGTATAATAATATCTGTTTATTAAATTAATATATTGTTTTGCAGTAAAAACTGAACTATACAATTGTTCCTATGTTATGAACTAATTTGCATATTAACATTTTAACATATATAAATATATAAACATATCGTATATAAATTATATTTACATAATTACAATATATAGAGGACTAAACTTGGACAATTACATATATTTAATGGTAATAAAATTATCGAAACGTTCATTGAAGGTTCTCACAGTTCCACTACTATTTGGTCTACGTAAAAAATAATCATGTTCGCCAAATGATCGGGAGGGTCTGATTATATTATAGACTGGATTGTTCTTACAGGCTATCATCCGGGTTGAGTTGATAAATCTCCTACATAACTCATCTCTTCGACATTCCAAGGTTTTGATTTTTGAGGTCTGCAATGCTTCATAATAAGATATGTCAGGGAATATAATCTTAAGTGCTCTCTTTTGGGCCGATTCAAGATGAGAGGATAGGTAGTTTCAAGTATTTATTGGTATATTGTTACGATTAATACAGGTTCTTTCGATAATATAAAACGTGGAATAACAACAACATGGCGACCATGAAAAAGGCGCGAAACAGTCAATACTTCATGTTATCAATGTATAATGTTTGTCTACTTATTTACGACATCCTCCGGGGGCACGCGATGTTCTCGGGTCCATCTCCTGATTTGTTCAACTGCTTTACACGCGGCTGTCCGTTTCGGTCGTGGAGTAATTTCGGTTGCTACATTTTCTTGTTGGACACAATCCTTGTCTACGAGGCCTGGTTCTTCTGTTTTAGCTGCTACTTCTAGAGGATAAAGTTTCGTTATGGGTCTATTAGTCTTTCCGGATGCTGTTCGAATGTTAGCAGCTCGTACATGTCCATCCCGTCCTCGAATTAAACTTTTGACCACTGCTAATCTCCATGTTAGTCGAGATTTATCATCATGGACTTGTATAACGTCTCCTACTTTGATAGTTTCCTTTTCTGTACCAGTATTCTACTATTCTTATGGAATTCTCGCAAGGATGTGAGATACTCTTGTCTCCAACGTTGCTCAAAGTGTTGTAGGAGTAGTACTAGTCTCTTGGCGTTTCTTTGGATTCCACATATTCGTTGAAGTTCGGATCAATCAACTCATCTTCCTCTAGGGACTCATTTGGTAGGGCTGTTATTCTTCTGCCATATAAGAGGTGTGATGGTGTAAGTGGTTGTTAGTCCGTTACGTCTGACGACACGTATGTCAATGGTCTGTCGTTTAAAATGACTTCGATTTCCACCACGAGTGTTTGTAGCATTACTAAGTTCACTGACGCTCTTCCAAGTACTTTCTTTAAAGCTGTTTTCGTCAGTCCTATCAATCTCTCCCAAAAGCCGCCGAACCACGGTGCTCTCTTTGGAATGAATTGCCATTGTACATTCTGTCTAATGAGTGTCTCTTTCAGTATGGGTGATTCAAACAATTTCTTCAGTTCTTCCGCTGCCGACAACTATGTAGAAGCATTGTCTGACATCATTAATTTGGGTAGTGATTTCCGAGCAACAAATCTACGGAATGCAAGGATAAACGTTGGTACAGACATGTCCGACACAATTTCGAGATGTACAGCTCTTATGGTGGCGCACGTAAAGAGACAAATGTATGCTTTATTTTCTGTTCCCGATTCTTTTACGTACAATGCTCCAGTGAAATCAACACCTGTGATTTCAAATGGTCGTGTTTGTTGAAGTCTTGCTTTCGGTAATGGTGGTGGATCTGGAGGATTATACGAGCTTCCGCATATCTTTCTGCAGGTGACACATTTATTGATGATCTTCTTCACGAGTTGTCGTCCGGAAGAATTCCAATATCGTTGACGTAGCGCTGTTAGTGTCGCGTTCACACCCGATTGTTATTGGCGAACATGAGTTTCGACGATTATGAGCTTCGTGAAGTCGTTTCTCGGCGGTAGAAGTATTGGGAATTTCGTTGATTCTGACAGGGGCGCGTTGTGTATTCTCCCACCAGAGCGAAGAAGGCCGAACTTGTCCTTGAATAAACGAAGTTGGCGTAATAAAGGTAATCGTTGTGCCTTTTTTGCTGCAATATTATTGATTTCGTTACGGTATGTCAATTGTTGTGCGTTCTGGATCAACTGACGAGTTGCTTCATCCCTTTCGCTTGGGGTAAGAGGACCGATTTCCTTGACTTGATTGTTTTTGCAGTTTTTCACAAACCGTAAAACGTATGCTGCGACGTTCACTAGTCGTGAGAGATTACTAAATTTAGTGACGGTACCGTTAATAGATGATGGAATCCGGGTTGTTTGTACGGATCTTCAGGTGCTGTCGATACATTTTCTTCGTTTGTGGAATCCTCAGTTTGGGTTAGTAAAAGGTGAGTTGAGGGTGTCCAAGATGGCCACGTCTCTGGAGTTGCTAGCAACCAAGTTGGTCCAGTTCGCCAGATTTCTGATGCATTGAGTTGGTTGGTGGTGATGCCTCGTGTTAGCAAATCTGCGGGGTTATCTTCTGTGGAGCAGTATTTCCAATTTTCGATAGATGTAAGAGTTTTGATTTCTGCAATCCGGCTGGCAACGTAAGGTTTAAGTCGTTTGGTACTGTGAAGCCAGTGGAGGACGATTTGGCTATCACTCCACAAGAAAACGTTCGTAACTTGTAGTACTTTTGCCAAGTACGAGCATAACCGTGCTCCTATCGAAGCTGCCGTTAGTTCTAATTGGGGGTAACGTCAACTTTTTCAATGGCGCGACTCTCGACTTTGCCATAACAAAGGAGGAATGATTGGCTTTGGAAGATTTAACATATGCTGTGGCACCGTAAGCTTTCAAGCTCGCATCTACGAATATGTGTAACTCTGTATCCTCTGGCAACCCATTTGTTGATGGAAAGTATTGACGAGGTAATTGTACATGGGTGCTTGCTTGTAATTCTTTAGTTAGTTTCTCCCAACTCGCTTGTATTTCCGGTGGTAAGAGTCCATCCCATTGCAACCCTCTCTTCCATATCTCTTGTATCAGAATTTTCGCATTAACGACTACGGGGTTAAGGAACCCAATGGGGTCATATATCTTTGATGAAGTACGTAATACTTCACGTTTCGTTGGGGGATTGGATTCGGATGTAGTCACTCAGATTGTCATTTAAGAGGTTTTCTTTCGCTGCGATCGTCTTGACAACAGGGTTGTTCGATGCCCAGATCTCAAGTTGAATCCTCCAGGTGTCATCAGTGTTCGTGCTTTGGTATAAAATAAAACGGCTTCGTCATCATCTTGGGCTCCGGACACAAGGTCGTCAGCATAAATATCTTCACGAATACGTTTCGCTACTGGATCATTGAATTGTTTTAAGTGTTTATCAAGGGTAGCATTTAGAATAAATGGTGAACTCGTCGCCCCAAATAACACACGTTTAAATCGGTAAACATCATAGGCACTAGTTGGATCGCTCGGGTCGTTCAACCAGAAGAAGCGGGTAGCATCACGATCTTCTTCATCCAGGACAATATTTAAAAATGCCTTTTCGATATCTGCTGTTAATCCGTACTTCGGCTGACGGAATCTGAGCAATATTGCTGTTAAATCGTTGAGGATTGGGGGTCCAGTTGTTAAACAATCATTTAAACTTGCGTGATCTGAAGATTTACGGCAACTACAATCATAAACGACTCGTAATGGTGTGGTAGATGACTCTTTAAATATAATAATAATTTATTAATTTGTACCGCGCTAAAACTATAGAATATGCTAAAGCGCTTAATTACATAAAATAGGAAGCTAATTTAAAAATTTCCCTACGTTATTTACACAACATTTAACTACTATAGATAGATAGATAGATAGATAGATTTTATTTTGACACGCTAACTACGTCAATTAAAAACATTGATTCCCACGAAGGGCGTGTGTTCAAAAGTTATTATATATAAGTGTTGTTATGACTCTTACGGAATCAAATAAAAGAAAATAGAAATATCTAACTGTTCCAATTGACAAAATTGACAATATAGACAACTAACAAAACATATAGATAACTATTTACAATAAAGGATATATATATATGTATGTATAAATATATTATTTAGTAACATGAGCAGCAATTTTTCTTTCAAATAGAGACTGGGACCTAATTCCTCTGATTTCTTTAGGCACTGAGTTCCATATTTTTGCCCCATTAAACATAAAACTCTTTTTCGTGCTATTTGTGCGGGGCTGTGGCAAAACGAGTGTTGTTTCATTGTCACGGAGACAGTAATGTGTATTCTCATTCTTGTAGGTAAAAAGGTCTGTTAGGCTTTTAGGCCCAGACATATTCAAAATTTTGAACATTAATTTTGCCTTAGCTTTAGTTCTTTGTACTTTTAGTGTCTCCCATCCTAACGAATTTAATGCGATTTGGGCATTAACTTCGTTACCCATGTCCATAATAATTCGAGCGCATCTATTTTGAAGCTTTTGTAATCGTTGTGATTGAGTTTCACCAAAAATGTCCCACACTTCACAACAATAAGTAAAGTATGGTTGTACAATTGCGTTAAATATAGAAACAAGTGTATCACGGTCAACAAATTCTTTTAGTTTTCTAATAACAGAAATGGCTGATGTGATTTTCTTACAGATACTCTCAGTGTTACTTTTCCAAGAGAGATGCTGATCAACTATTACTCTTAGTGTCTTGCATTCCTTCACTTGTTTAATTGGTCTGTTTTCAATCATTATGTTTAAATTTGAATCTGAAACAGTATGCACTAGAGATCTTGATCCTATGAGCATAAATTCAGTTTTGGCCATGTTTAATTAGACTCAGTTTGTTCGCGTTTAACCATATTCTGAGGTTTTCCAAATCAGAGTTCACTGCATTTTCAACATCATCAATTGTACCACCGGAAGCAGTGAGGTTTGTGTCATCTGCAAAAAGTCTTGGCTTTATCCTATTTAGGCTTTCAGAAAAATCATTCATATTAGGAAAAATAAAGGACCTAAAATGGAGCCTTGAGGAACACCACACTTAACTTTGTGTTCAGACGAGACAACACCATTTACTTGGCATTTTTGGGTGCGATCAGTAAGATATGATCTCAACAACAAATGTGCCTTATCCTTAATACCGTAAATTTGCATTTTCTCAAGTAGAATTTCGTGATCTACGGTGTCAAATGCTTTTTTTAGATCTATAAAAACTACTAAGTTAAACATTTTTCGATCCATGTTAACATACCAACTATTTGTTGAATCTAAAAGGGACGTGGCGGTGGAGTGAAACTTTCGAAAGCCAAATTGGTTATCAGAGAGAATTTCGTTTTTAGTTTTATACTATAAGCATCTATTTAAAAATATTTAAAATAATATACAAAAATGTCTTAAGATTTGTCTTAAAAGAATCCAACGAAGGTGAAAGCCGAATCTCATACGGTAGTAAGTTCCATAGAGTAGGTCCTGCTTTCAAAAAGGCACGATCACCAATAGACTTTCTACTTGTGCTTGGAACATGAAGAAGCCCTAGTTCGTCCGATCTCAAAGAGTAGTTATTACTTTGTTTATAAGTCAACATTGTTTGTCACAAATATATTTGGGAGCCAATCCATGCAGAGCTTTATAAACCAACAGTACGATCTTGAATATAACACGATATTTAACCGGTAACCAATGCAGTCTCATTAATGTAGGTGTAATGTGATCAAACTTAGGTACAAGACATACAACACGAGCAGCAGCGTTTAGCACTTTCTGCAATCGATTTTATTGATATTTTGGAATTCCATACAGCAAAGAATTGCAATAATCCAAATGGGATGTAAATTTTGGTAGCATCGTCAGTTAAGTATTTCCTGATTTGTTTGATATGGTAAAGCCTTCGAAAGGCCTTGCTGCAGATTTTGCTAATATGCAAATTCATGGACATGTAAGTATCTAACCAAGACCCAAGGTCACGAACAGCGCCTACTGGAGAAATCAATACTTCTCCTACCCTCAATTTGTCAATCGATACCTTGGATAATTGCTGACGAGAGTCAATAATAATAAACTCTGTCTTGCTACTTTGAATAAAAAGACGATGTGCAGTCATCCAGTTTCGAAGCTCATCAATACAACCTTCCATTGCTTTAACAGCTGACTCCTGATGCAATGAGTTCTGAGGTTTAAAAGAAAGATACAATTGTGTGTCATCTGCATAAGTATGATGACAAGGCAGATGTTTAGAAATAATCTCAGAAAGGCCAGATGAGGAATATAGTGACATGTTCGAGTGTTCATGTTTTGGTTTTCCACTTTCTCGATGAAATCTTGTCTTTCTTGATTAATGATCACGTCGTTGTACAGTTTTAACTTCTCTGGATCATTCGCCATTCGTCGTACCATTGATCTCGTTCTTTTCGCAGCGATTTCAGCATTGGGTGGTAGGATTGGTTGATTGGGTTTCCACGGTAATTTGGCATGGTATTTTCCGTCTTTCAGGGAAATAGATGTGTCTTGGTATTGTTGCAAGAAATCAATCTCATTCCCAGAGTATGCCTATTCGCGGGTATCTGATGTATCGTCCTTTTCACGTGGTTGAATTCCAATTGACTCTAGCTCCCAAAAACGTCGGAATTCAAATTCATCATCCTTGCTTGCTGTCATGATGTTTAAAATGGTGGTGTTTAACGCAGATGTTTGGTTGGTCAGTGGAATGGGTCTTGACAGGAGATAACCAATCTTTGACTTTGCTGCTGTTGGACCAGAACCCTTGATTATTTAATCTTCAACGACATTCCAATAATGATCTGCTCCAATCAATAAATCAATGTCAAAGGTATGCTCATTCGTTAATGGGTGTGCAAATGTCAGTCCTCTAAGGTGGGGCAAATTATGCAAATCAATGGTGGTAAAACTTTGTAAAGGGGCAGCAATTGTGGGAACAATGATAAGTTCAATGGGAATGTTTTCTCCTACAGGAGTCTGCAAGTTGATGGTACCTACTTATACTCTTCTTACTGATGTGGTTGTCCCACCAAATGTGGAGAAGGAAAGGGTTTACTCGCGTTCAGCTGTTAGACCCGCATTCCTGGCTAAGCTACTGGTGATAAATGAACGATGAGACCCTTCGTCAAACAAAATGTGGGCAGTAACTGTTGACCCAATGTACTCAATTGGAGAGATGGCTGTCTTCAACAATGTTGACTTGTGTTTGTTTTCACTTAGATGTTGAATTGTTGTGGGTGAAATGGTTGTGGGTGTTGTTGCTGCGGATGAAATGGATGTGGGTGTTGCCATGGTTTCGGTTGGAGCAGTATTAATTGTATTTACTGATTGGTTTGGAACCTTTGGTGTGGGGTCCTGTTTATCTTGGTTGGGAGGTGGGGGATTTTCTGCTGAACATAAACTTGTGTGATGTTTGCGATGACAAATTTTGCACCGACCCCTTCCCTTGTCTTGCACTGGGACACTATGTGATTATCATTAAGACAATTGAAACATAGTTTGAAATCTCGCACTATGTTGTGTCTGTGTTTCTTGTCAGTTATGACAGTACAATTATTTAGACTATGCAAACCTTTGCAGTAAACACATGCTCGCTTTGCTGTGGTTGATGGTACATGACGGGGCTTGTATGTTGAGTTTTTTGATTGTCCAATGGCAAATGCTGCTGTAGGTGGGTCTGGACAAAATTCATTTGGGTGTTGCTTAGAGGGGTTATTTTCGCCTACTTCTAATATCTCGATTTCTCTGCGTATTGCCTTTCGGAGCTCATCTAGTTTCCATTCATTAGTGTTGTGTTCTCTCGTAAGTGTTTTTATCAAGTCTGCTGGCAATTTCTTATGGATTATAGGAATCAAAATGTCCCCATATGAATCGTGTGATTTTCCTAACGCTTCGAGTGCACGGATATGTGTTTCCAATGTGTTGTAGAAACTCTTTAGACTAGACAAGGTACTTGTCGGGCTTGGTATGTTTAATAATGCTTGCATGTGTGCACTCACTGCTCTGTGTTGTTGACCAAATCTCTCATGTAACAGTTTGATACTCTCTAGATAGTTATTTTCGGTTAAAGGAAACCCAGCGATTGACCTTGATGCTTCCCCAATTAACTGGGCTCTTAAATAGTTCAGTTTCTGTATGTTGCTTAGATACGGGTTATCATGTACTGCTGTGCGGAAGGAATCCCAGTCCCAGAACGTTTGCCAATTCAAGGGGTTGCCGTCAAAGGTTGGTAGTGCTAACTTTGAGAGTCGACTCATGCTGTAACTACTGTTCGAAATGGTGGGGTTTGTACTTGTAACTGATGTACTTATAGTGGGTGGGTTTAAATTGACAGGTAAATTTTCACCTACTGTGCTTGATTGTGGTTGTGTCTCTTGTGGTGTTGATGGTTGATTTCCTGCTGGTTCGCTCTCACTGCTTGTTGTCTGGATGTTTTCTGGCGTTTGTTGAATATTGTTACTTGCTCCTGCTGCTTGGTCGTGCTGACTTATGTTCATGGACTTGGTTTTGTTCTCAATAAAATTTTTAGTTGTACAAATTGTCTCTGCGATAAAACTCTGTGTGTCTTCTGCCTCGATAATATCTGCTTCCAAATCTTCAGGTTTTGTGAATAGTTCAAATATCTTATTGTCTAGTTCTGATAGTACCTGTCCTTTCCGTTGGAGTTGTTCTAAATAACTGCCAAGTGTCACAATAGCATGCTTTTAATTTTGATCGTCTTCTACTTCTTTTAGTTCCGTAATTTTCTTCAAAATTTTCGTTAAATGTGCTCTGTGTGCTCTCCGTGATGCTATTAGACGTTGTTGTTCTTCCATCCTGGTCACGGAACCATAATTTCAAGTATTTATTGGTATATTGTTACGATTAATACAGGTTCTTTCGATATTAAATATAAAACGTGGAATAACAACAACATGGCGACCATGAAAAAGGCGCGAAACAGTCAATACTTCATGTTATCAATGTATAATGTTTGTCTACTTATTTACGACAGGTAGTCAGGAAGAGCTGCCCATATTGGAGATGCATATTCAAGTATGGAGCGAATAACTGAGCAGTAGATGGTTATAAGATCAGTGTGACCCAGGCCTGCTTTCTTCAATAAACGGAGGGCAAACAGTCGGGAGTTAGCTTTCTTCAAGATATGGTCAACGTGGGTATTCCAGGTAAGATCGTCTGATAGATAGACACCCAAGAGCTTAAAGCTGTGTACTCTTTCAACGCATTGTCTATTAATGAACATGGATTGATCACATGGGGTTCGGTAATGAAGGAAATTTATAATCATTTCTTTGCATTTTTGGGGTTGAGCTCCATTCCACTAGCGGATGAGAATTTGGAGATTTCTTGAACAACTAAAGGCAATAGACTAGGAGAGCACCTTGGGTCTACTTCCAGTACTGTTGTATCATCGACAAATTTTAGGCGACCATTCCAGTCCTTTAATAATGGGTTAACCAAGATAGCAAATAGAAGAGGACCCAGATATGTTCCCTGGGGTAAACCTCCATTGGCAGTTTTCCACGAGGATTCATGGCAATCCACTTTGACACATTGTTGACGGTTGGTCAAGAACGCTTTAATCCAGCGGGTAAGGACAGGGTGGACATTAAGATTTCCAAGTTCGTTTATAATAACACTATCGTCCACTAAATCAAAGCCCTTCCTGAAATCGGCGAAAAACAATCTGATAGAGTTCAACCTCGTTCCCAGGGCTTCAGTGTGAGGACGAGGCGAGACACGAGGAAGCCCTGGTCCGGGCCGGTCACGTGACGTCAAAAAATGGCAGTATTTGACAGCTACTCGTCAAGGAGTGGCGAGATATTCTTTAATGAAATATACCGGCAAGTCTTCGAAACAAATAAATAGCCAAAAGACTTCTCAATCGATATTATTTATGTGTAGAGCGAAGTTTGGCACGAATCAGCTAAAATCTGTGAAGATCCCGTCTATGTTTTCTAAGATATACCGATATTTCTGGAGATTTTCAACTACAGGCAAAGCTCTGCATCCAAGCTGCATCTAGGCGTCTCCATGCAAGTGGTGATTCACACGAAATTTCCTATCTCTCGTCTTGAACAATATGGCTATTGCTATAATTAATATTTAGTTTAAATATGCTCTTATAGATCTGACTTAGTTCTATAAAGACAAATGAATACATCTTGTCGGGGAATAAGTGATAAAACCTCGCGTAACCTGTTTACGCTGTACAGGAATATACGGTTCGCTTGTCTCGCCGGACACCAACACTTGCCGTTCAGGAGCAATGCTTGCCTACAAATTTTATCCCCTTCACAATCTTTGTTTTATTTTATCGTATAGTCGCAATTTTCAAGTATTCGGGGTATTCTGAAACTGAAAAACTGGGTGGCGTGCGAATCTTGTAGAGACTACATCGGCCTAGGCGTAGAGCTATTAAGTAAACAGGGCCTAAACTAATTTAGTAGTTTCATTTAATTGTTTGTCTTGCTTTTATTTGTCAGTACAGAATATTATCAATTAAAATATTACTACAATGCAATACGCGTTGCATTTCATCAGACATCTGCACTAATAAATACTGTACAAGGAAAACTACAGCTTAAATAATAGTAGACGTTTTTTGTTTTGTCAGGAAACATCATAGCTCACTTCGACACGGCTTTCGAGTTTTGTGACCGGTAGAGGCGAAAGTAAATAATGCAGTCGGGAAAACGTCTTACATTGAAAGATTATTTTGGAAAACATACTCGTACACACAAGAATCGTATAAAAATACAAATGTTGAATTGTTATTATCAACTGTCAAGTTCAGTTATTTTTATACAATATGGTGTTAGCCAATCAGAATGCAAAATTGACCGGCCCGCGCTGACCAGGGCTTCCTCGTGTCTCGCCTCGTCCTCACACTGAAGCCCTGGGAACGAGGTTGGATAGAGTTATGACCACTGTCTAAGGCAGCAAAAATTTGATGGAGAAGGTACACCAGGGCATGGGTAGTTGATTTGTTTGGAAGTGCGAATTGCTTAGGGTCAAGTTGATCTATTACTTGAGGCATCAACCAGTTAATTGTGAATCTTTCCATAATTTTGGAAATTTGCGAGGTCAAGGAGATCGGTCGCAAATCGTTCTCAACAGATGTGGGAAGAAGTACTTTAGGAATGGGCCGGACAATAGATACAGTAGCTTTAGCTGGGAGAGGAGCACGCCTTGTAAGAGGGATGAGTTGTAAACATCAGCAATTACAGGAGCAAGTTCGAAGGCAAACATTTTAAGGACTTTGTTGGGGATTAAGTCAGGGCCAGGAGATTTGTTAGTTTTGATCTTACGTAAGGCTTGATAAACCTGACCTGTATACGTGTCCACCAGGAAGGAGGCAGGGACATCTGATTGCGGCACTGTACTGTCGGGCTCAAGTGGGCTGAAGTGGGAAGTTAAACTAGTAAAAAAACGTGTTTATGGATTCAACAAGGTGTTGACAGGTAGGGTTGTCGGGGGACAACAGTTGGTGGTGCCATGAGTCCCGAGTGGATAGACCTATTATAGACTTAACTTCTTTCCACCATTTCGATGAATTGCCTTGTTTTAATTTAATTTACAGACTGATGTAGCGCAGTATTTGGCTCGAGCAGACTTTACGTCATCAAACAAATTTTCCAGACATCACAAATTTTCTCCATTTATCAAAAAAAAATTTCGAAAATTTCTAGAATATACGAAATTTTGGTAAATATACCTCATTTTTTCTACGGCCCTGCAACCGACTGACGAACAGGGCCGCCGAGAGGTTGACGGGAGCCCGGGCGAGAAAACTTTTTCGGAGACCAACAACCTCTATCTTGCCCTTTGCGCGAAAATATTTAACCCAAATAGCAGTCCTACCGACTGAATAGCAGTCCTGCCGACTGAATAAAATTTCTGGGGGTGTCATACCCCCACACCCCCCGTATCTCCGGCCCTGAATATTGTTGACAACTGTGAGCAAAGTGGACAGCAAGACTGTTCAATTCTGTTTTCATCAATATTGCATCAACCATTGCGTTTTTACGCGTGTATGTAATATATATATCCTCAGGCCGGCATGTAGTAAAACACTGACTACCGGAACACCGGAACACCGGAACACCGCCATTTTGTTTGGGGTTAGGGTTAGGGTTGGGGGTTAGGGTTGGGGTTAGGATTAGGTGGTGTTCCGGTGGTGTTCCGGTGTTCCGGTAGTCAGTGTTTTACTACATGCCCCTCAGGCCAAGGTTGGCAAGAAAATACAAATTTAAAACTGTATACAAGTTGCATGCCCATATATGGGCATGCAACTTTCATATAGCTCTAAATTTCGAGTTTGGTAATGGTCGAGTGTCGAGGGTCATAGGTCGAGGGTCGAGGTTCGGAAGTCGAGGTCGAGGGTCAAAAAGTCGAGATCGAGGGTCAAAAGTCGTGGTCGAGGGTCAAAAGTCGAGGGTCGAAAGTCGAAAATACTAAATTTTTATCCATTTTAAAAGTTTTACAACCATTAAACGCGGCAAAACAATTAGTTTTGCTGTCAAAACTGAAACATTTCGCCTATAGCTATGCCGTATGGCTATGTACTGTAAAACTGAAAGTTTCGTTTGTGGAACTAAAAGTCTGATGCGCGAGGTTTGATGTTTGAAAGCATACATTTTACATTCGAGTTTAGAATATACAAACACGGACGATTATACAAAAATGGCGTTTCACTCTCATGAGAAACGGCAATTGATAAAACTAGAATAGTGAAGCGAATAGTGTGAATAGTGCGAATAGTCGACGAATAGTACGAATAGTCCGCGAATAGTCGACGAATAGTGCGAATAGTGCGAATAGTCCGCGAATAGTCGACGAATAGTACGAATAGTCCGCGAATAGTCGACGAATAGTACGAATAGTCCACGAATAGGCGACGAATAGTACGAATAGTCCACGAATAGGCGACGAATAGTACGAATAGTGCAATAGAGACTTTGCAAGGCTTTGCAGCAGTGCTATAGAACTAAATTTACCGGGGGGGGGCTCTGTTGACAAACATGAAATCGTGAAAACATTCGTCGACGTATGTCAATGACGTCATACGTCTAGTGATTGTCATCAGTGGCGCCGTGGCAGGGGAGGGGGGCAGGGGGGGGCATGGCCCTCCCCTATTGTTGACACCCGTCGTAAAATTGCCAATGCTGCCGGAAATTGTCGGAAAATTGTCAAGGCTGTCGGAAATTGTCAAAGTTGTCGACG
>CACRXK020005280.1:0-28603 GCA_902702795.2 Paramuricea clavata
CGAATTTAACCTAGACAAAGCATCAGCTATGTTAGTTTTTCCCGGCCGATAGACAACCTTGAAGTGATAACCTTGTAGCCGAAGAACCCATCTTTCGAGTCGTGCAGACGGCTTAGACGATGTGTTGTATATATACTGTAAGGGCTTGTGGTCCGTCTCTAGCTCAAATTTACGACCATAAACATACAACTTGAATCTCTCACATGCCCACACCAACGCAAGACCTTCTTTCTCCGTTTGGGAATACCTCCTTTCGACGACAGTGAGGTTCCTAGATTCATACGAAATTACTCTCCATGAATCACCCTGTAACTGTGCGAGAACCACTCCAATCCCTGTAAGACCAGCATCAGCAATAATGTGTGTTTCACAATCGTTCTTGAAGTAAGCAAGCGTCTCGGCCTGAGTTAAAAGATCTTTCAATGTTGAAAAAGACTGCTGTTGAGCTTTTCCCCATTCAAATTGTTGATTCTTTCTAGTTAATTTTCTGATTGGTTCTGCCACTTGTGCAAAATCAGGTAGGAACTTGGCACAGTACTGCACTAAGCCTAGGAAAGATCTAACTTCTGCAGCATTCTTTGGGAGTTTGGCATCTCTTACTGCTGCCACCTTCTCTTCGTTTGGCGAAACACCATCACAACTAAGATCATGACCAAAAAATGTCAACTTTGGAAGTCGAAACTGACACTTGTTTGCATTTAGGGTTAATCCACACTCCCGTAAACGATTAAGTACAGCTACCAAATTCTTGTCGTGCTCTTCAATTCCCCGTCCATGGATGATCAAGTCATCCGCAATGTTGGCAACTCCTTTGCAACCAATTAATACATCCTTGACTATCTTCTGGTACATTTCGGGTGCTGAGGTTATTCCAAACATCAACCTCTTGTATCTATATAGTCCACTATGCGTTAAAAATGTGGTGATACGACGCGATGACTCTTCAAGCTCGACTTGATGAAATCTCCATTTCAAATCTAATTTACTGTAGACTGTTAATCCATTTAACTCGTATAAGACTTCCTCTATAGTGGGGATTGGATGACGCTCCCTTTCAATATCTTCGTTCGCTCGCCTCATATCGACACAAATACGAATATCACCGTCCGGTTTTGGTACGACAACAAGAGGTGATATCCAACCGGTAGGGCCACTTGGTACTTCTTCAATAATATCTTCTTCTAATAACTCATTAAGCTTTTTGTCCACTTTTGCTCTGAGACCAAACGGTAATCTTCTTACTGGTTGTGCTACTGGTTTCACATCATCTTTAATGTGCAATTTCATCTGGAAATCCTTTAGTTTTCCCACTCCTGAGAAAATTTCTTTAAAATCATTCATAATATCTTTATCACTGCCTTCATATGCAACCGAGTAGACTTGTGGAGAACGTGGAGGTCCCACTCTAAGAACATTTACTTTCTCAGCTGTATTCTTTCCAAGTAAAACTTTTCCTGGACCTTCAACTACGGTAAACTCATCGACACAGCTTACCCTTGAATCTTTACAAAAAATATCGCTTTTGAATGTTCCCAAAACCTCAATTGAATCCGTTTGTCCATATGCGAACAATTTCTTTTCGCTTTTCTGAGATTCACACTTCACACCTTTTTGTTTCAGGTTTTCCCATGTTGCTCGATCCATTATATTGCAGGAAGCTCCAGAATCGAAAAGGACATTATTTAACTCCACACCTCCAATGACAAGTTCAACAACTCCACCTGTCTTTTCACGAGCAGGCTTAACTACAAAAGCATAATTGTCCGTTTCTGGTTCCTGTTTCTCTTCCTCTACTTGATAAGCTCCATGTTGACGTTGTTTTCCATTTGAGGGTTTCTTTGGGGCTTTAGTACGACAACAAACTGCAAAATGACCCACCAATCCACACTTTTTACATGTTCTACTTATTGCAGGACAGCTTTTATCTCGTCCGATGTGTCCTGTCATATTGCATCGATAACATTCCCTACCCTCTTTATGTTTTCCATCAGATGCACGGTCATCAGATTTGGCACCATACTTTCCTTTCCCCCTTCGATTACCTTGGAATATTCCATTTACTTGATTTGTACCTAATCTATCCATAGATTGGATTTGTGTGTTTACAGTTTCGTGAACTCTAGCCGTGTCTTGAAGCACAGATAAAATTACTGTACCTGTCTTTTCAAGAAACTTTCGACGAAGCTTTGGGTCTCTGCATTTTTCAATAATTTGATCACGAATTGCTTCATCTACATTGGTAAACTCGCATGAAATAGACTTTTGTCGAAGTCGACAAACAAACTGATCTATGGTTTCATTCTCTTTTTGCTGCATTTGTCGAAACATATGCCTTTCAAAAGCCACATTTACTTTAGGTGTAAAATATGCATCTAAAGCGTTCAAACATTCCTGAAGATTGTTATCTTCACTATCTGGCTTTAAAGTATAATACAGTTCTTGTAATTCCATTCCTCCGGAGTGTAATAACAAAGCAACTTTTTGCTGTTCATTTGTAACTCCTTTTGACACCATATACAGGTTGAAAGCGCGTTTCCATCTTCTCCAGCGAATTGATAGTGTATTTGGATCTCCCTTGGGGTCGAAGCAAGGAAAACCACCAACTTCGAGTACTTTCACTTTAAAACAACAGCTCCACTCGATTCACCTGCTTGAATATTTTCCGAATTTTGATTCGTTTCCATGATACTAATTTATCAAAATTCCTTTAAACAAGTCCTCGATATATTTAGATGTCCATCCTCGTCGCCATTTGTAGTATGCATCCCGATAAAACAACAGATTGAACTCGATTAAACATAAACAATTTACTGAACACGTATATTTACTAAAACGCCATCTTGGATTCCTAATCTTTTTTATACTTCATGTTACAACAATATAGTAAACACTACACAACTAATATCTGGTCTGGTACATGTCATCAAGTAAATCAGACTACCTACAATCTCTCTATATTTCCTTGGGTATACCTGTTCACTATCACTCATGCCCTCAAATTTCTGCTCGCATGGGGTTGTTCTAGGCTTACAATCAGACATACCAAATCTATCTAGTATTTTCTGAATATATCTTTTCTGATTCATTTTAATAACTCCATTTCCTTGTTTAAAGCTAATGCCCAAGAAATAAGAAATTTCTCCCAAGTCCTTCATCTTGAATTTAGATTTTATGTTTTCCTTGAATTGACTGATCATATCTGTGTTACTTGAAGTTATAAATCAGATCATCAACCGATATAACTACAATTATGATATCTTCACCTGTTTGTTTTTGATAAACACTATGCTCGACTGGATTTCTAACAAATCCATCGCTTATCAAGTACTCGTCTAACACCCTGTTCCAGTTCCTACCCGACTGCTTAAGACCATAAAGAGATTTCTTCAACCTGTAGACTAATTTAACATCGTTTTCTGACAACTCTTCAAAGCCCATAGGCTGCTCCATGAATATTTCATGGTCAATAGGGGCATGAAGGAAAGCTGTTTTGACATCCATCTGATAAACAGTAAGATCATATTGAGCAGCAAGTTGCATAAGGATTCTGATTGATGTAATGTTGGCAGTTGGGGAAAAAGTTTCCTCATAGTCAATACCATGGACGTGACTGTACCCTTTTGCAACATATCTTGCTTTCAATGTTTCCAAACCATTTGCATCCTCCTTGATGGTATAGAGCCATCTTCCCCCCACTAAATTCTTACCCTCTGGTAAGGTGGTTAATTCAAACGTGTCATTCTCCTTGAGTGCTTCCATCTCACCTTTCATGGCCTTCTCCCAACCTGAAGCTTCAGGGGACTCCATTGCTTCAGTGTATGTTTGTGGCACACCGCAAACTTTATAACAATAATCAACATTTACATTGGCTGAATTATTGACTCCTAAATATTGTGAGGTTTTTCTTTCCCCCTGAGGATAAACTTTAGTCTCATGATCATCTTCAACCTCTTAACTATCTTCAACATCTAACTGTGGCCCTTCGCGTGAATCTAAGTTTTCAACAATTTCTTCAGGTTCGGGAAAATCTTTTTCCTGTCCCTGAACATCATTTGGGGAAATGTCATTTTCCTCCTTTCTACAAAGGCCTAGATCATCAATTTCAGTCTGTGTGCATTGTTCTGCACTGGTATTCTTAATAAACTTTACTAATCTGTGTTTCATGACTTTACCACACTGTGGGTGATAAACAAGGTGGGCTGGGTTGTTCTTATCATAACCGACAAATACTCCTTTCATACACCTAGGGTCTAGTTTCTTATGATCATAGTTATAAATGTAACACTCTGAGCCAAACACCCACATCTTTGACAGGTCTGGTTTTCTTCCTGTCATGCTAAAATAGGGTGTACTCTTAGTCCTGTTGTTGTAACACCTATTTCTAATATGAGCGGCAGTTTGGACGGCATATGGCCACAACATCTTAGGCACACCACTCTCCAACAACAAACACCGAGCCATTTCAAATAGTGTCCGCCAGTACCTTTTCGCTGTTCCGTTCTGGTGGGGAGAATTTGGACAAGAAGTTTCATGCTTAATGGTTCTTTTCCTAAGAAGATCTTGGAAATCACCATTCATAAATGCTGTGCCATTATCTGACCTCAAGCACTTTACCTGGCCATAAGGTGCACAATCGGCAAGAAACTTCTCAGTTCCTAATAGGGTGTCAGTCTCATTTCTAAGGAAACATACAAAAATGGCTCCAGATAAGTCATCAGTGAATGCAATGCAATATTTAAAACCATTTTTGGACACTGGGCTAATGGGACCTGCTAAGTCTGTATGTACCTTTTCTAGGGGTTTTGTAGCTCAACTATCTGGTGCTCTATTTCTACAATTTGCAAACTTCCCTTCTGTACATGTACCACATTCTAACTTGAACATATCTACCTTCCCTACAACTTTCATTCCAGTGACTAAATTTTCTAGTTTCATTATATCATCGAAATTGGAATGCCCTAATATTTCATGCCACTTGTAAATATTGCATGCAAGACTTACCTTATCATATAAACTACTTATATTGCTATCATCATTTAGTTGATTAACAGTGTTCAAATAATACAAGCGTTCATGTTCCTCAATAATGAAATTTGTACTATCTTTGTAGACAAGTCCATTTTGATCTTTTGAGAACTTTACTTTGGCTCCATTTAAAGTAGCTGCTCTAACAGAAAATATGTCCTGTGGATACGTTGGTATGAACAGTGCGTCTTTCAGAACAGCTTTCACATATTTTCCATTTTCATCAGCTATTGATACTTCAGCATATCCACGTTTCAGAGCCACATTATTTCTACGTGTCCCATCAGCAAGTTCCATGTAATGCTTTGCTGGGTTAAAATTACCATCAACACGTTTCAATACATCTTTTGTAACAACATGAGATGTAGCTCCAGTATCAACAAACATCCCATTTGTACTGTGATTGCTTAAGGTGACTCCCTTGCTCATGAAAAGTGTATGAGTATTCATCCCCTTCGTCACCGGACTGGCCACCAAATGTCGCTTGTTTTACTTTTGTAGCTTCTTGGTCTTTTCGTTGATCTCGTCGACAGGTACTATCACTATGCGTTGTTGACTTGTGGTATAAGCACCACTTGCTTGTTTCACTCTTAGTTTTGTCAGAATAATCCTTCATGATATGACCTTTGCGACCACAAGCATAACATGTGACATAACTGGATGCAGAAAACGATGGGGACTGACTTTTCATTCTCTGTTTCTTCAAAGCTTTTCAGTTGAGACTTGAACATAGCAAGGATAGCAAATGTAATTTCACTTGTACTTTGTGTAATATGGACAACAAAGGGTTTGTATGAGTCAGGTAAAACTTTTAATAACATGGCAATAACAAGCCCGTCACTAAGTGTCTCTTTAGCGTTTTTCAGGGCCATAATCGATCTTTTTGCTCGTATTAGATAGTCTGTCACTGTCTCGCTTGTTCCTTTATCGAGTGAAGTGAGCTCAGTATAAAGTGCTATTATTCTAGGTTTACCTTGGCTTGCGAACTAATTTGAGATCAGTGCAGTTGTGTATTTGTAAAACGAGGCTGACATAAATTGAAAAGTTGAAAGATAATATAAAACACGAATACGAAAACCCGAGAAAACTGGCAAGAAACACACAAAAAGACGTATAGTTTCAGTAAAAATGTACATGCTTAAAGGGTATGGGCAACGAAAATTGCTTCATCTATCTTATTGCTTCATCTGAAAGAGCATGAAAAATAAGCCGATTGGCCGTTTACTGCTCTATTCTATCTCATCTGGTTACGAAGTTATACGCAAAAATGTGCAAAATATAATTGCTGATCAGCACAATGTGTGACGTCATAAGCTGGGTAAGTATAGTTATTGAATAGTAAACTAAAGCATAGCTGAGTTATTATTGCCTCAAATCAAATGAAATTTTTCATACAGATAGTACATGATGAGACGCATGGGAAAATACTTCTAATTTCGTTGTCAAGGCAACACAGTCGTTCCCAGGCCCTTTAAACTGATTTTGAATAACTAGTTGCATTTCTCTATGTGTATGTCATTTTCAAATTATTATCATGCAAGTAAACTTTCGGCATGCATAGATATCGTACACATACTTCTGATATTATTTTATTTTTATCAGTACCTTGAATAAAGCTGTTTTATAAAATTGGCGCAAAGGGCCTGGGAACGACATTGTTACCTTGGAAACAAAATTAGAAGTGTTTTTCCATGCGTCTCATTATGTACAATCAGTATCCAAAATTTCATTTGATTTGGGCCCATAATAACTGAGCTATACACCCTTTTCATAAATGGCTGCCGATTAAAAATTCTTTGATGTGCATATAAATTGGCCCAACTAGCCTCGTTTCTGGGTAGAAATTCCTTTGAAATCTTAACATGAGTACGAGGCTAGTTGGGCCAATTTATATGCACATAAAAGAACTTTTAATTGGCAGCCATTTATGAAAAGAGTGTATGCTTCAGTGTAGTATTCAATGAAACATACTTACCCAGCTAATGACGTCACACATTGTGCTGAATCAGCAATTTATATTTTGCACATTTTTGCATATAACTTCGGAACTAGATGAGATAGAATAGAGCATTAAACGGCCAATCGGCTTACTTTTCCATGCTCTTTCAGACGAAGCAATAAGATAGATGAAGCAATTTTCATTGCCCATACCCTTTAAAAATATAATTTTTTTATGAGTATGGTAGCAGAGGAGCTTTGGAATAAAAACTTTTATGCCTGGCGTTTTGGCTTTGGTTTTGACAAAATCAATTACGTTGCTTCCGTAAACGACGGGTTCATGTTCAGATCCGATCAAAAACATATAAAAATGAATTTGTTTTGATTTAATCAACATTTTTCTACTAAAAAAAACAATAAAAAAGGTTTGTTATTTTTATATTTTTGTATTTTTGCTTGTCGTTTCACGATAATATGCTTGAAAAAAAAAGAGTTTTTAAACACAAATTTTTACTTTGTTTTACAATATTTATAGTTTACAATATTGTTATATAGTTTGTAAACAACAGCACGTGCAGTCTCGCAACTGCCTAATTTTTATGTCTGTACTAAATGGCAGAGGAGGTTGGACAGCGCTAGCTGTCACGTGAAATTCTCGACCAATGAAATCGCGCTATTTTCCCACCGTGTTTGCGAAGATTTTTGGCCTTCTAATTTGCATTGGATACAGAAGCACTCAAAAAATATATATAAATATTGAAATTTTTCTATCAAAATGCAACCGTGACCATAGTATTATAAAAGAACTGGCGATATGTGCAAGAATTTCTGAGGTAAGCGTTATTTTTTAACCTGTTTTCGATTATTGAAATTGGTCATGTCGTGGCAACGTGATGACTCAAGTCCGTGTCTGTTTACAACTTTCAAACTAAAAAATCTCGAATTCCCATGGTTCGATTTTCGTTTTTTCTGCAAAAAAGTCAAGACAAATATCTAAACTAAAAATCTGCTGGAGGGATGCCCGGGATTCCCCGGCAGTTTTCGAGATATTTGGCATTGAAGTGACCATACTCATTTCAACCTTTGCCAAAATGGCGTCTAATATCTGGGGAAGATATTGCGCCACCAAAGCTTGGTTTTCACAATGAATTTTGAAAGTTCCTTAATATTAGGAGAATTTTTCTTTACAGTAATTGTTAAATTACATTTGAAAGACTATTTAGAAGACTTAGGAGTTATTCGCCTGTTTTTACAGATTTTATATCTGGGCTGGTATTACTAGCATGCATGCCTAGCTCCTTGGCAAGTGAAATTGTCTGGTGGTAGAGATGATTTTAAAAGAACAGCACATTATAAAGTGATCAGATTTTCTCTCAGTGTAAAATGCTATGTTCCTTTTTAATTACAGGAGTTCAGATGTCGATATGAAAAAGGGCTTTTTCCTGAACATCCAAGGGCAGAGCCAACTGACGATGTTGAAGAATTAAGACATTTTAGCATGGATTACTATACTAGTATTGATTATAGTATCTCTTGTCCTTATGATGTCTTCCTGAAAGTTATTGGTGAATACAAATTGAGCTGTGATCCCTCATTGTGGCCAACAACGTACATTTTCACCAAATACCTGAGCAGAATATAGAAAGTGCACATACATGGAGGGATGGATTTACTAGGGGCGGGGTGCACACCCTCTCTAGCCCTGGCCAGAGGGGGTGCAGGGGGGGGGGTGCTATTTTTTATGATAAAGCAAAAAAAAACAAAATGAGATACGATAATTTGAGTAATAACATGATGATAAGTGAACTGTGAACAGTAGTTGGTGGGCGGGCGGCACACATGACCGACACAACTCAGTCGGCACCAGAGCAACCCCCCTCCCTACCAGATCATGCTGGATCCATCCCTGCATACATGTAATGTATCATATTTAATTAATGCTTGAGCATATTTGTTCAAATTTATTGACAATAATTAAAATATGTTTGTTATAATAGTGTACATTTGGCACCAGCCATTCTTGAAATTAGACGTCAGCCACTTTTTAATTAGATGACCATGGATGACCTAAGAAATTGTTTTCTTTATTAAACAGCAACTTGCAAGCTTTGTGTGAGTTGTCAGCTGCTGTTTACATTATCTACTTCATATGTTTCGATAATTTTTGTTGAAAAGATGCTGAATTGTCAGCATGTGACAATTCATTTCAAGCACCATGTAGGTCGCCAGACATCACCCACAATATTTCTTGGACAAGCCAGTTTTAATACCGGTACCCTGGCTGGTACAGTTATTTCATATACCTGTAGTATAATTTACCATGTTTGGTTTTTTAGTATGCATGAACACTATTATTAATTAAAGGAGGAAGCATTTATAATGGCAGGTACATTATTTGATACTTCTGAAGAGCATCCAGAGTCAACAGGTGTATATATTAGAAACAAGTAAATAGAGACCCATATTTTGACTAGAAATGAGAACCATTTAAATTCAACTCAGCCCGATTTTCACACAACCAAATTTAAAAATTTTATTGTTGGGGATGGGTTGGTGCTTTAGAGTTTATAGGCTCAATTCCTGCAGAAGGGTTACATAAAGTCACAGCAATTTCAAAATTAATTACATGGCTTGACAAAATAAATTCTATTCAGTTACGAAATAGGTAGATGCATTTATTTATATATAGCACATGGTTTTTTAAGTTTAGATATAGGTAATGAGAACCATATTGATGTCCTAGTAATAGATTTATGCCACAATAAAAAAGCAATATTGCTATTTTGAGGGAGTTGCACAAGTGCGCATAACAGATATTCGGTTTTCTTACAGATACACACCTACTTAAATTAAATGATTTTTGTTTGGCAATGAATAAAGTGAAAGGTAAAAATGCTTATCTTGTCCATGAATAGCAAGGCATGCCTGTTACAAATGATCTTGGTAAATAAATGTTTCTCATTAGCAGCTCCGATGCACTTGAATGGCACAGCATGGTTGATTTCATCCTCGTCACTTTCATTATGATCACTTAACTGGTCACCACTTTCTGCCCTATCACCTTCATCACCATATCCATCCTGACCAGGTTCAAGACCAGCCAACCACTGAACCACTCGAGTAGATCTCTTTCTACAAATTCAATAACAAGAACATTTTTATTTTATTATTTTATACATACACTGTAATCTCTAAAATTAGCAATCTAATGCAAAAGTGTGTCACTATTTACAGTAATATTAGAACACACAAAAAATATTTTACAGATGAAAAGTATACTGTATGCATATATATGTAAAAATCTACCCATACAAACAGGCATCATACTTCAGCAAAAATTTATTAAACAATTCGTTAAACTCAAAACATGTACATATGTATCACAGTGACACAGTACATATACACACAATAGCTAGGATCAAACTAGAGGCATTATTATCAGTGGCGTAGCTAGCGAAATTTCACTAGTCCTGCTCTAAAACCCACACATTGTAGGGGGGGTCCGGGGGCATGCTCCCCCGGAAAATTTTGAATTTTAAAAGTCTGGAATGGCCATTTCCTGCGATTTCACGGCGAAATACTCCAAAGGGAACATCCAAAAATTGCGTAATTAGCGGGAAATTTTTGATAATTTTTTTAGAAAAAAAAATTTGTAACTTTTTTAAATCCATGCATTTTTTTTATCATATTTCACTATATATTTTTCAACTTAACTGACAATGTGGCTAAATATAGTCAAGTCACGAAAGAGGAAAATATCATGTATACAATACGCGTCTGTAATACGATCTTTCACTTGATCAACACATATCACGGCATAATCAACAGTTGCGTAACTATTATACTGTTGAACACGGCGTTTTAATAATACACTAAAACGCTACGGCTAGCATTCGTTAAAAATTTACTACGTTTGTTAGTAATGTGTTAAACTTTATATAATGGAGTGGTATCAACTACAGATCACTACGCCTGGCACTCTGTAGAGTGCCAGGCGTAGTGATCTGTAGTTGATAGTCTGAATGTAATTCAGTACGCTATGCCTATGGTATTAATATAGCGTTTAATATAGACTAGTGTATGCGGCCAAATATCTACATAAACAGTGTGAATTGCCAGAATTGGTACAGTATATCATTTTTAAAATTAAACTCCATATAAGTGCTCGTTTCAAATGCACAAAGTAGATGAACTGGCAGTAAATATTACGTTCTTATTTTATATCAATACGACAGGCTTCACAAATGAAGTTTGTATTCCCCATTATATTGTATTATAAAAATACACAATCATCAGTCGAGTCTGTTCACATGCATTTCGTGAGCTAAAATATCTAGCAGAAGCCAGAAATTATATCAAAATCACATTGGGCTTCCACATTCGTTGATTTCCATATTCATAATTTGAGTAATCTCGACAGAATTAGTAAAAAGTAGGTTTAGTTACGCGGATAACTCGCAAGTAAAGACAATACAAGGCCAAGTCCTGCCATTTCGAGAGAGCAGGACTTCGCATTTGTTAACAGTCTGTTTGAGCATGCGCAGACCTAATTATCCAATCAGAAACCAAGATTTCTTGTATGAATTTACTGTGAAATATACTAGCAAGTCCTGCCATTTGAAAATGGCAGGACTGAAATACGAGTCGCGTGTAAATCAATGTAGAGTTGCAGTTGCTAGGTAACAGACACGGCAAGCTGTAAAATTGCGTAAATATAACAGATTGCGAACTTTTTAAAAAATAATAACGAAAAAGACAAAAAATAACAATATGATAATGATAAATTTTTAAAGCTTCAAGATAAATAAAGCAATGTTTTAGTAAGGAAATTTGGGGAAATTTTTAGTCCTGCTGGGCAGGACAAGCAGGACCGCTAGCTACGCCACTGGGCATTATACACACAAGTATGACGCCATAATTGATAATTTTGTACAGTGTATTTATATTAGAAGTACAAGAATAAAAACAACAAAGCGGAAATTTAACTTTAATGCATTGTAGTATACCAACCTTAAATACTACGCTTGTTTTTATGTTGATTATACACGGAGATTTAACGCCATCCAACTTAGAAAGAAGAGCCTCGCTTTTGGGAATATAAATTCAAACACAATTCCTTTTCTCAGACGGATTATTTATGAAGCTAAAATGTCAGCACGTCCCATGCAATTTAAAAAAGGTAAACTTGATATGGTAAAACACAAGTCATAATGATGATCGCAACAATACAGCAATAACATGCAGTTTTCACAAAGTATCGCAGCCTGCCACTCTTGTCGTTCGAAAGTTTCCATATTGGTTTTGTAGTCAGAGAGATGTTCACTCCTCGACAGTCAACAGTCAATGAAAGCCACGCGTGGAATTAGACGCTCAATACCCATGATGCTTTGCGGCCTGCTGTCCAACCTCCTCTGACTAAATTGTTCAGTTCAGTTTCAAGTGATTTCTGCAATACCTGTTCTGAGCTGTCCCTACTGTCGACAAAATATGAACTTAGTTCAAATCTGATGGTAGAGAATGGTAGAGCTGAAACAGTTCTTCCCATTAATATTTTTGTCGGTGGAAGTTAATACATTACATTTGGTGATTTGGAAAACACTTAGTTAAATATTTCCGTGTAATTTAAATTAAAACTTCGAGATGAAGCTAAGGAAATACGAAAAATACAATGAACGTACCTTTATGCTTCAAGAACTGTGACAAACCAACGTAACATAGACAGTTTCAGTTGCAATATTAAACTACAGTGGACAATTAGGGGCTATTACATGGAGAGTTTTCAGCCCGGGCTGAGTTTCAGCCCGCTTAAACGAGCTGAAATTGCATCACGATTACATGAGAAGTTTCAGCCCGGGCTGAGTTTAGTCAGAGCTATATTTATCGTCAACCCGGTCTGAAATGTCAGCCCGTGCTGAAATAATCTGAGGGGCCAATTGCATGGGCGAGTTGTCCCGGCTAAGCGAGTTGACTCGTTTTGCCGAGTTGACCCGCTTCCTATATGTATTTTCTATTGTTTTGACATTTCGATTACATGCAAAGCGAGTTGTCCCGCCTTGCCGGGACCGCGACTGTAGCTTGCTGAGTCAACTCGCTTAGCCGGGACAGAAATTGCCCACACATCCCATGTAATCGCTTTTTGCCGAGTTGGCTGGGCAAAACGGGCTGAAAACCACACTTATGCATGTTTTAATTTTGATTATATGTACAAGTATTAGTGACATTAGTTAAAAAAATTTCAAATAACATCGAAATGATATTAATGAACGTTTTCAAGGTTTAGATAGGAAACGACACAATTTTATTTGAATACAAACAGTATAAACCTGATTTTTTTCTGTGCTGGTGTTGTGTACTCAGGTGAATAATATGTTTGTGATGTTACTCTGAGTGCATATCCACACCGGGCGAGCTTGAAAAATATGCCCGGCCACGGTGGGATTCGAACCTACGACCTTTGGATACTAGCACAATGCTCTTCCAACTGAGCTACGCGGTCAAGACGGTTCGGGTAAGTGATATTTCGGAACAGTATCTATAGTTCCTTCGATACCAATGTGCTCTTGTAATATGAATTTTTTCTGTGCTGGTGTTGTGTACTCAGGTGAATAATATGTTTGTGATGTTACTCTGAGTGCATATCCAGACCGGGCGAGCTTGAAAAATATGCCCGGCCACGGTGGGATTCGAACCTACGACCTTTGGAATAAAACTATCCACTACGAACCTACGACCTTTGGAATAAAACTATCACTTAACCGTCCTGACCGCGTAGCTCAGTTGGAAGAGCATTGGGCTAGTATTCCAAAGGTCGTAGGTTCGAATCCCACCGCGGCCGGGCATATTTTTCAAGCTCGCCCGGTGTGGATATGCACTCAGAGTAACATCACAAACATAGTATAAACCTATTGGGATAAGCGCTAAGTATAAACAGCTCAACCAACAACATTCAGCGGGGTAAAGTAGTCCACAAATATAACAAATACGCCATTTTTAATCGATTTCCAACACCGAGTATTAAATTGTTAAGCATTACAGTTCTTAATGAGCTACTTCAGCCCGGCTAGCCGGGTGAGCGCGGTGCATGTAATCGCAATTCAAAAGTCAACTCGCTTAGCCGGGACAACTCGGCAAAGCGGGACAATTCGATCGGCCCATGTAATCAGCCCCTGAGTGTCACGAAATAGGACAATAAGCGTGTTACGCTTCTTTGAAGCAATCAGATGCTGATTAGTCGACTATTTGACTTGTGTGGGACTGTGGTTATATGTAAAGTATATTTAAAAGTAAAACAAACACGCAAAATAAAGCTGGAATAATACTACAGACTTGTTGATAATAACCTGCGTAGCAGGCATTTAGTGCGGGCTGGAGAAGAGAGGGCGTCGTTAAATAAGCGCCTGCCCAAAATGCCTATGACAAATTTGTTCTTCTTTGAAGAATCTTCGGAAAAGCTTTCCATTGGTTAATCTCGTTAACGGAAGTAATTACGTAACTCAAATGCCAACAACAATTTCAAGGAGCGAGTCAACATGAGTGGACGTGTGTTTCTGACCTCCCTGTTTTGCACATTAAGCTTGCCAATCTTTGGCTTCCAAGTTTACAACTCCAAGGTGAGACATTATACGAGTCGTGGCAATCTATCTCTGCCTTACTTTGAAAGGCCGTTAACGAGTTCAACATTGTCAATTTGGTACCGTTTGGGTAATCTTAACACGACGAGATTTCATCATATACAAAATAAACGAGGTAGGCGAGCAAGATTTTTCTCTTCGCGAATCGGCTACTATTCTAATTCAAACGCTACATTTCAATTCGAACGTATATCTGTAAGCGGGGACGTTTCTCCTAATCCTGGCCCGACAACTGACTCAACGAGGCAGGCTATTTTAAAACTATTTTATTACTATCATCCCTATTTTTATGCTATTTTATTCAGAGGCAACCCTATTTTAATTCTATCATAATATTTCACTAAAAGAAAGAGCCATATTTTATTAATGTTTTATTTTATTTTATTCCTATTTTTATAGATAATAGAAATAAAATCGCATATTTTAATACTATTTTCCAGAGCCGCAGGGAAAAAATAGGTTTAAAATAGCCTATTTAAATTCTATTTTACTTCACCAGAAAGCAGTTAGAAATTAAAATAGATATAAAATATACTATTTTTAAACTCATAAAATAAAATAGGTTGTTTAAATCCTATTTTACATTGGAAGTTAAATGCACAAATTTTAAACAGGAATAAAATATACTATTTTAATCCTATCTTTCTTTCATAGTTAGCAAAACAACAATAAAATAGACTATTTTAAACATATTTTGCACATGCAGAATATTACATAAATTAAAATAGATATAAAATATAGTATTTTAAAGCTATTTATTTTTCAGAATACGCAAAACAGAATAAAATAGACTGTTTTAAACCTATTGCACATTTTTAGAACTGCCACATTTTTCAAATAGGGATAAAATATACTATTTTAAACCTATTCACTTTCCCTAATTTGCAAAATATAATAAAATACATTATTTTTTTTTCTTGCAGTCCGAAGTCATATTTTACGCTTTTCTGCAATCTGATTGGCTACGTGAGCGGTCCGTATGAGCCCGTACGGACCGCGCGAGATTTAAAGCCGTAGAGCCAATGTTTTTATTTTTCAAAATTTAAAGACGAGTTTAAAGGCTACTTTTTAAAACATTAAAATGTCTGCAGACGATGAAAAACACAGTGAAAACGAATTTTACTATCTCACAAAAGATATTTCTCTTCCCGATAGCATTGATAGAAACGACGTTTTATTTGGCAGCTTCATTCGCGTGCGGGAGGAGTGATTGGGGAAATCCAGAGGAATTAAAAAAAATAAAAATATTATTTACCGGTATGGTCGGTCCGTATAGAGAAATATTTCTCTAGGTCTTAAAAACGTCCCTCGGCCTTCGGCCTCGGGCCGTTTTTAAGACCTCGAGAAATATTTCTCTATACGAACCTCCAATCCGGTAAATAACATATATCTATTTTAATCCTATTTTACATTTACCGGAATTCAGGATTACAATTTGCAGATATGTATAAAATAGTCTATTTAAATTAAAACATTCTGAATTTTCCTACTTAGCAAAATGAAATAAAATAGAACCGTATTTTATAGTTACACAGATAAGGGACCAATCATTAATAATGGAAGGGGGGAGGGGGTGAGGGGCGAAGGGTGAGGAAAGGGGGAGGCTTCAACTGTTGCCTACACTGGTCATCCCATGCAGTGCTTCCACTTGCAAGGACATTTCTTTGCAAAAAGAAATAAAATTTACTAGGAAACGGCAAGGAATTTTGTTTTCAGCAAGGAAATAAGGATATTATGTTATTTCTAATAAATCCAAAGATTATAGCAATTCCCAAGCAAATTCGCGTCAGGAAATGTCAAAAATCCAAATCCTACTCCTGGGGAATGGAAAATCTGAAAAATTCCCGAGACATGACCTCAAGCCTCCTGTTGCAGTTTTTTATAATTAATTTATAATTTATAATTGTTTCTCACCCTAGAAATACACCGTCATTCAGGATAAATTATTGTAATATCAGTTTCAAACTAGGTAAAATTCATCTTCATCAAAGGAATTTTTGTCAAAAATAAGGAAATTTTGAGCAGTTGGGAAGGAAATTATTTTTTTTGAAAGTGGAAGTGGAAGCACTGAATTTACACCCCGCCATTTTTTATAATCAGTTCGTGATTTCGAAGTTACAATATTTCGCTCGATATTTCGAGCCGATGAAGCCTTATTAACCGTGAATAAACGAAGATGAAAGATCAGGGATGATTGTGTAATATCCAGGTAAGAATCTTGTTATGTTTTATGTATAATAGAGCAATTTTGAAAGGAAATATTTGCTATCTTCATTCGTGAATTTTGAGAATGCACGTGTTTGATGACCTTTGATGTTTCGGCTTAAAATTTGAATTAGCCGAGCCGATGAAGCCTTAATAAGCGAAGATGAAACATCAGGGATGACAGAGTAATATCCAGCTAAGAATCTTGTTAAGTTTTATGTATAATAGAGCAATTTTGAAAGGAAATATTTTCTACTTCAATCTTCATTCCTGAATTTTGAGAATGCACGTGCTTGATGTTTCGGCTTAAAATTTGAATTTGCCGCGACAATATTTAAAGCGATGATATAAAACGTTAGTTTAATTCAAAGCTTACATTTGACTCCTGAAGTCTTTATATTAAATTATGTTTATTGTATTAACTAATGCCAAATAGTTAATAGTTGTGTATTGCCAGATTCCAGTGGCAGTGTTTCTTGTATCAAAATTAATATATTATAGCTTGGCATCTACTCAAGTTTCAATCCTCAATTCTTTATATGCTTATAAATACCTAGGCATATCCCAGCTAAATGTGCATGTCTCAGTTACATAATAGTCATAGAATAAAAGTTATTCTGAATAAGGAGTGCATTATATAGTAATTAGTTAACACACAATTTATGAAAACTGTATGTTTTGAATCAAATATGATTCACCTTCAGCAGTGTTTCACAAGATATGTCGTTATATTTGCAAGACATGCCGTTATATTATTTTCTACTTATATCTATCTAGTATATTTGCTGAAATTATCAGCCGGAAAAGGATGTCTCATGCACTTTACCATTATAGCACTTATATACCCAACTTTAATTTTTTTTTCACTCTCAGTCTAACACCAGGTGTTGGTTGCATCAAAGCTGGATTCTTTCAGTTCTGTTTGATTTTACCATGTCTAACATCTGAGGGTAATAGTACAATGTATTAGGATATCAATGGAATGGGGGTATAGAGGGTTAATTTCAATTTCCTTTGTATGCCATGCTTAAGTTTTTAATGCCGGGTGGGTCGGTTAATAGGTAAAATGTTAATTTGATCAATTTGTTGTATGGCAACTTGATTATGGAAGTGCCCTAACTGGAAACAGTCAAAGTCCTTTGTTTGCTTGTTCAAAGTTTATAATATATGAATACATTTATCTATACCACCTGCATGATCTGCTTAATAATATATGTAACAACCTTTGGGCTACATTTTATATATATCTTTAGAGACACCCCGGCAAGTCATGACAAGGGTGAACTAATTTTTTTTTTTAATAAAATTACCCATTTCACTGCGAAGTGCCCAATTTTCAGCAGTTTGTTAATATTTAAATGTTTTTGTATCTTGCCTAATGTTGGACAATTTTATTTGCCAAGGAAAGTGTCCAGCTAGACTCATGATGTTTCATGCCCATGATGTTCCATGTTGACATATTTAGATGTAATTTTCCTTAACACTCCCTACTTTAAGTTCTGCACACAATATTTAACTGTGAGGTCTCAAGCTAGACAATTTCGCTTATCGACTATGGTCTGCTTGCCCATTTTTCACCTTTTAATACTGACAATTAAGCTTGCATGTATTGGCAATAACTGCTTGATCTCCAAGATGCTTGGTGGCATGGATCTAACTGCTAGTAGACTACTAGACTGCTCATCCTGCAATTGATTTGAAACCCAATCGTGTAATAGATTCCTTACAGTTACTCAAACGTTGGTAACTCTGACTGTGCGTGGTAAACAATGCCATTGATTTGACACTGCTTATAAACTGCCACATTCACCCCTGCCGCCCTTAAACTGCCACAACCTAGCATTGACAGCTAATAAGAATACAAACTGTTTTATGTGTATTATTTTATTCAATTTTAAACGATAATATACCTGTCAACCATGGTACTGCATTGCTAGTTTTCAGATAATTTGATATTATTTCATTACTATTTTTTAACTGGTTTTAATTATCATACTACAATTTTATTACTTTATAAAGTAACTATGTTGCAGTGCTACTATTTTAATATAGCTATTTTGTGGTTATTTTATAACTATTTTATTGCTATTTTACTATTCTTTTATTGCTATTTTATAACTATTTTATTACTATTTTTATACTATTTTATAAGAATTTTGAACTATTTTTTTACTATTTTGCTCGCTATTTTAAATTCTACTATTTTATTACTATTTTATCAGTATTTTATTCATATTTTTAAACTATTTTATTACTATTTTTGCAGTAATTTTATTACTATTTTTAGTTAATATACTGCAGTTGATCCACTATTTTATATGTATTTTCGACTATTTTTTACCTATTTTATGTATATTTAAAATCTATTTTATTACCAATATTTCACTTTACTTTATTATTTTATTTCTATTTTGCACTCTATATTAAATATATTTTATCCTATTTTAAACCTATTTTAATCTGTGCTTCACCGATTCAGAAAGATAAAATCTATTTAAAATAGGCTATTTTTTGTTTCAAAAAAACCTATTTATAATAGCTATAAAGTACAATTAAAACAGAGTTCTAATAGGTTTAATATAGGATTTGTATATGTGATAGCAATATGATAGGGTTAAAAATAAAATAGCTTTTCTATAGGAATAAAATAGAAAGTAAAATAGGGATAAAATAGGGTTAAAATAGTGTTGATTTTCGTAAGGGATTTTAATTGGTGATTTCAAATGTGATTGGTCTCTTCTGGCTAACAATGAAGCCAATGCTCACACAAACATACTTGCCGAAATTATGAATACCCTTCAATTTGAGCAATTAATTGAAGAGCCGACTCGAGTTACGGCAACAACTAAGACACTAATCGATTTAGCCTTCACAAACAAACGTGAATTAATTATTGCTCAGGAGCCATTCATTTGGGAATCAGCGACCATAGTATGATTTATATCCAAAGAAGTTATTTCAATTCCTCGTGGGGAACCTAAGATTGTCAAAACTAGGCAATGTTAAGCAATATAATGCCAATAATTTTAAGGCAGATATTTTTCCATATTTAAACCACGAAATATTTTTGAACAGTATGCTTGATCCAAACGTAATATGGGAAAAGTGGAAAACAAAATTTTTAACTGTCGCTAATTTTCATGCTCCTCCAATTACTAAAAGAGTAAGAAGCCAATATGCTCCGTGGATAACAAACAACTTTAGACTCCGTGGATAACAAACAACTTTAGGTAAAGAAAAAGGCTGTTAAAACAGGATCGAAACACTTTCACGATGCGAATAGGACAACTCGAAACGATTTAAATAGGTTATTAATTAAAAACCCCAAAGCCGAATATTTTATGAATACCTTGAACGAATGCGAGAATAATCCTAAAGAAATGTGGAAAGCGATTAATAAGTATAGGTAATAGCCTGGTTTCGAGTGCAATTTGGATATAACATGCACGAGTGAGTTTTTCAAAGACCTCAAAATAGCACGAGTCCGAAGCACGAGTGCTATTTGAGGTCTTTGAAAAACTAACGAGTGCATGTTTATCCAAATTTCACGAGAAACCATGCTATTACTTATTAATAATTTACATAAAAATGTTCGAGACAATTGTAGTTTTAACTTACGCGTTTTAAAATAGCGAACATTCCGCCGGCAAACTTTTCCTGGCTTTGTTATATCACATTAAACAACGCCAACAGCTTGAAAATTCCACTCAACTATGTAATTTTTGTTAGTTTTGCTTAAGGTAAATGCTTTTCCATTTAAAAATAAAGATAAAAGCCATATTTTCCACGCGAAGGTAACTTTTACTTTACTGTAGCGCGGCGCCATGTTTGTTTTGTTTTGAAGCAATCTGTGACCGTTACTTCTTTAAACTAAATTGCTTTAAACTGATTGGTTGATTTAATCATCACAATGTTTTTCCACCAATCAGATCAGTTTGTTACAGATTTTTGCACTGTGTTTACAGAAAATTGCACTGTGATTACAAAAAATTGCACTGTGATTACAGAAAATTGCACTGTGATTACAGAAAATTGCACTGTGATTACAGAAAATTGCACTGCTGTTTGGGATTAACTGCATTGAAATCAACCAATCACAGTCGAGTAATATCTTTATGTATATATTAACGTACTAACAAAAGCTCAAAAACTACCGTAACCTCTGAAATCCATCAAGGTAATCAAGTTATAACTAATAAGTCTGAAATTGCAAATGTTTTAAACACATATTTTAGTGAAGTCGGGCCAAAACTAGCTAATGAAATACCGAACAGCGGTAGGACGCCGGATTCCTATTTAACTTAAACAAGCACAAAATTATCAATACAAAATTTTTCTCAAATAGAAGTTTACAAATTACTTTCTATAATGAAAACATCAAAATCAGCAGGACACGATAGAATTCCGCCAAAACTTCTCAAAGATGCGGCTGAAGAAATAGCTCCCTCATTAGCAGCGTGATTTAATGCTTCAATAAACTTTGGCATTTTTCCTGACGACTTTAAGATTGCTACAATCTCGCCAATTCATAAATCTGATAGCAAATTAATCTGTGATAATTATAGACCAATTTCAGTTTTATCATGTGTTGCAAAAATATTTGACAAATTAAATTCAGAGCAGCTTAATACGTATTTAGAGTCTAACGGTCTACTCATAGAACAACAAGCAGGTTTACGCAGGAAACACTCCACTCAAACATCTCTCCTTCGTACAAAAAATCAGTGGCTGCTAAATATGGATAGGGGGAGTTTGAATGGAGTTATTTTCCTTTACCTTAAAAAGGCGTTTGACTGTGTAGATCATAATATACTTACAACAAAAATGGATTATTATGGAATAAGAGGTCGTGATCTAGTTTGGTTTGAGTCTTATCTTACTAATCGGATACAAATCTGCAAGGTGGATCAAATTACATCTAATGAAAGAACGGTTAAATGTGGCATACCACAAGGTTCTAACTTAGGCCCCGTTGCTGTTTCTTCTATATATAAACGACCTTCCCAACTGTCTATCATTATCCTCGGCAAGTATGTTTGCTGATGACACAAATATTTCTACTCAAGATAAAACTGGCACTGAAATACAATAACGCTTAAATACCGACCTCGCAAATGTTCACCAATGGCTAACTTCGAATAAAGTCACTCTTAATAAAAAGAAAACTGAATATATGATTAATTGTTGGCACACGACAACCCATTTCAAACATTTCAACAGGTCCTATAGTCAAACTCGGTGACTCAACAAATCTAAAACTTTGGGGGTCATTGTTGATGAGAACCTCTCGTGGAACGACCAAATACAAAGTATTGTTTCAAAATCTTCAAAAGGTGCAGGAATGATTCGAAGAATAAAGAAATTTGTTCCGCAATCGACTTTGTTAAAAATATACAAGGCTATTGTCCTGTCACATTTTGATTATTACAGTCTTGTTTGGGATAATTGTTCTGATTATCTGTTAAACAAACTGCAAAAATTACAAAATAGGGCTGCGAGAATGATTACGGGCAGAACATATGAAACCAGATCTAAAGATGTTTTAAAAGAGCTGAATTGGCGGCCTTTAAGTGAACGACTAAAGAGAAACAAATGAATTTTTATGCACACAATATAAAATAACGTCATGCCACAATTAGCAAGTGTATCAATTGCGTAGTAACAATATAAACTTCTCCCTTGGAAAGCCAGTAACAAATTTTATGAAAAAGAGTATTAGTTACTCGGCTGCGTCCTTACAGCTTACCAAGTTCAGCTAAGGAACAAAACAGCCTTAGCAAATTTAAATCTATTCTTGACCGCAGCTGATGTATTCTTGCAATTAGCAGTTAGTAATCTAGTATATAATTAATATTATAATATAGTCATTTACCGTATATGAGCTGTTCTGCAATCTGATTGGTCGAATTACTCGCGGTATATCAGGTCATATACGGCGAGTAGCGAAAAACAAGATGGCGGTCCAAAAACTACATGAGTTTTGCGAAGCAAAAAAAAGGGAAAATATTCGCTTTGAGAAATATAATAGTACAAGGAAAAACTCTCAAAAAAATTTGACAGGTTAGCAAAATACATTTATTACATAGAAATTAGTTCAAATACAAGTTTTTTTAAACAATTAAAACCGAAACAACAGAGAAAAAAACATGTTCATTGAGAATATAAATTGTTCAGAAAAGTTTGCAACGAAAGACAAATGAATTTTCAGTCAACAAGCACTTAATATACTACCAAACATCTGTATGATATGAATTTTTTTTCTGTGCTGGTGTTGTGTACTCAGGTGAATAATATGTTTGTGATGTTACTCTGAGTGCATATCCACACCGGGCGAGCTTGAAAAATATGCCCGGCCACGGTGGGATTCGAACCTACGACCTTTGGAATACTAGCCCAATGCTCTTCCAACTGAGCTACGCGGTCAGGACGGTTCGAGTAAGTGATATTTCGGAACAGTATCTAGTTCCTTCAATACCAATGTGTTCTTGTAATATGAATTTTTTTCTGTGCTGGTGTTGTGTGTACTCAGGTGAATAATATGGTTGTGATGTTACTCTGAGTGCATATCCACACCGGGCGAGCTTGGAAAATATGCCCGGCCACGGTGGGATTCGAACCCTACGACCTTTGGAATACTAGCCCAATGCTCTTCCAACTGAGCTACGCGGTCAGGACGGTTCGAGTAAGTGATATTTCGGAACAGTATCTAGTTCCTTCAATACCAATGTGTTCTTGTAATATGAATTTTTTTTTTTTTGTGTTGGTGTTGTGTACTCAGGTGAATAATATGTTTGTGATGTTACTCTGAGTGCATATCCACACCGGGCGAGCTTGAAAATATGCCCGGCCACGGTGGGATTCGAACCTACGACCTTTGGAATACTAGCCCAATGCTCTTCCAACTGAGCTACGCGGTCAGGACGGTTCGAGTAAGTGATATTTCGGAACAGTATCTAGTTCCTTCAATACCAATGTGTTCTCGTAATATGAATTTTTTCTGTGCTGGTGTTGTGTACTCAGGTGAATAATATGTTTGTGATGTTACTCTGAGTGCATATCCACACCGGGCGAGCTTGAAAAACATGCCCGGCCACGGTGGGATTCGAACCTACGACCTTTGGAATACTAGCCCAATGCTCTTCCAACTGAGCTACGCGGTCAGGACGGTTCGAGTAGGTGATATTTCGGAACAGTATCTAGTTCCTTCAATACCAATGTGTTCTTGTAATATGAATTTTTTTTCTGTGCTGGTGTTGTGTACTCAGGTGAATAATATGTTTTGTGATGTTACTCTGAGTGCATATCCACACCGGGCGAGCTTGAAAAATATGCCCGGCCACGGTGGGATTCGAACCTACGACCTTTGGAATACTAGCCCAATGCTCTTCCAACTGAGCTACGCGGTCAGGACGGTTCGAGTAAGTGATATTTCGACTTATTCCAAAGGTCGTAGGTTCGAATCCCACCGTGGCCGGGCATATTTTTCAAGCTCGCCCGGTGTGGATATGCACTCAGAGTAACATCACAAACATATCTGTATGATATATCTCAGCTTTTCTGTGAGATGTACCGGTTCTAAAACCATTTCTTTCACATCGTCTTCGAGTTATAAAACAAAAGTATTTCAAATTTTTAAGTCTAAGGACTGAGCGGTTTTTGGCCGAACAAATTGTCAAAACATTGTAACAGAGGATAATTAATTATTGCTTCAGTTAATGGCTATTATAGACTAGTCTATATTATAAAACAATTATACCATTCGCTCTCGTCGTATTATGGCTGATAGCCGACTCGGTGCTACGGACCTCGTCGGCTATCAGCGCATATACGACTCGAGCTCAATGTATAATTGTTAAATATAGGTAGTGTAATAGTTGTTAATTAATTTATATTATTATTGTTAATTTAAATAGTTTGCAAACGGCTCCTTGAAAAGCAGGTGCCTGTGTACCCTGAAGGACTACCGTTTTTAAATATTTTTAAATAATAAATAATAGCCCTAATAGTATAGAAAATTACACGGTTCGAGAAGGATAATGAAAAATCGCACGCGTGTTTGGCGAAATATTAATAATACCAGACAATCAAATTGTGACTGATGTCATATGACTGTCAGACGTAGTCCTGGAAGATTTGAAGAAAATCTAGCAGATTTTAACAGTCCACATCCGAACCTGCCAGAGTCACGAATACCAAATCTAGCAGAAGTATATATCAAGTGTGTGTATCAATGCAGTATCAAAAGCCATGAATCTTCAGGAACGAGTCGAAATTGAAACTCAGAAATTGATTTCTGTGATTGATCTATTGAAACTAGACTTTTTTCACTTCTGTCGAATCAAAAAGAAGAGGTCAAAAATTCTAATGTCTTCAAAATAAAACGGCAAACATTTATTGGGTTTTATCGAAAGTCCAATCGTTTTATGTTTTTAATGAATCGTCTTTACAGTAATAAACAACATAAAACCGTACTTTTAGGATATCTAATTTTCTCTGACTGGAAATGGTATAGCACGAGTTTCAGAACGCGTTCAAGAACGCGTTCCGAACGCGTTCTCGAAGGTGTTCCGAACGCGTTCTAGAACGTGTTCCGAACTCGTTCAGGAAGGCGTTCCGAACGCAGAAATTTTTGGGGGGATCACTTTCTTTGGGAGATTGGTAACCGCGCCTGTTATGATAGATTGCGATCGAATATTTGACGAGACTTATTCTATACTTATTCAGATAACCGCTGCGGTTTTTACGCATTATTCATCGCGTCTTTCCGAAAGCTTTGTACCCACAAATAAAATGTAATAAAAAGAGAACATATTACAATTTTTATAAAATTGATCAAAATATACCATAACTATCGAAATATTGAATTTTGTTTTGAATATATGCTAGTATAAAGGTCATAAGTTCGTGTGTATTCGAAATATAGACAAATTATTTGCAGTTCATTTAACTGCAGGTAAAGTTAACTATGAATTTATTTTAAAAGATTCCCTGTTTGTATTATATTGTGCACTATTAATACTGTGCGAGTGTATATCGCAGATAGTCTCTATTGTTTATATTAGACGACAAATATGCAAACCACACACTCTAATGCTTATAGGCGCACTGATGTCTTTATCATTGATTATCACATCATCATTATCAAAATTCAAAGATCAAAATTTGCCTGCGCGCAATGCAAATGTAAACAAGACACGTTTATAGATTTTGCATTATAAACTGTGTAAGCTGGGGGCGATGCATAAATTCAGTTGTAGCAACTTCTAATATATCATGTTTCGCTCGCTACTCTGGTTTAAATAAATGATTACAAAGCCCTGTCCAATTGTAATCAAGACCCAACGTTTCGACACTCCAGTCTAGTGTCTTCATCAGGGATGATCTAAAACTGTGATCGTGGCTTCTCAAATACCCAAGGGATGACGTCACCTGCCAAAAAGATGCATATATTCCTCTGGAAAATAGGCACCGTCATCCCTATTCAAAGCATGATGACTCATATTTATATGCCACGCTTCTAGGCAAAGTCTTTGACCATAGCGATTGTTTGTGGTAATTACTTTAGAGTTTTCCCACGCAATCTCGTGTTTGGTGTAACATACATGTTCGGCAAAAGCTGATTTTCCCCTGTCTAAAGTTGAAAGAGCCTTTTGATGTACTTTTAGCCGTGTACCAAACTGGCGTTTAGACTGACCCAAATACTCTTTGTCGTAGTCATCGCATGGTATAGAATATATAGCATGAGTCTTCAGATTTGCTTCAACAGGATCTTTTGGTCTTGCGAAAATGTGGCCTAAAGTAAAATAGAGTTTTAAGGCAACCTTAATATTACAATTACTTAAGATTCTCTTGATTGGTTCTGTGACACCTTGAAACAGGGGCGGATTCAGACCGTTGCAACCGTAGCATATGCTACGGTCAGATTTTCCCTGAGATATATTTTTCCAGGTTGTACCTTTTTTAAAGTTATTAAAAACTAAAACGTTATACTATTTTTAATTGCCGTTATTTTCAATTTTTCATTGAAACTTGGTGCAATTTTTTTTAAATTTACTAAATCATATTGATACAATTTTATCGAGTTTTTATTTCATTTTGGATAATTAAATTCGGGTTTTTCTCAAATTTCCGCCCGAAATACTGCCTGTATTTGCGGGTTTTGCACTAGTACTATATCACATCGTTCTGAAGTCGTAGCATTTGCTTCATTGTGATTGGCTTGCTTCGTCTAACCGTAGCAAACCAATCATAGCGCTGTATTTGGAAATTTTTGCAGTGGTCAGATTGAAACTGACCGTTGCAAAAATTCGCAAATACGGCGTGCTGATTGGTTTGCTACGGTCAGACGAAGCACGCCAATCAGAATGAGGCAAAATGCTACTGTTTGCAATAGTCGCATCGACTTCAGAGCGATGCTGGCTTGTTATTGTCGTGTCGGCTCCTCGTTGTAATCGAATAGTCGGTAAATTTTAATCGCCGCTCGTTCCAAGGAGAAAGATATGGCTTCTACAGGACTCCACGATCTTCTGTGTATAATGAACGAATGTAAACGTGTTTCATTTAACGAAAAGGTGCGCGAAAGAATTCTGATCGAAAGCTTTTGGTGTGCGATTATTGGCATAATTTGCATTTCCCGCGATGTGAACTGTGAAGACAGCGCTGTTTGAATCACCTCCGTGTCAGGTTAGTCTCATGAATAGTATATTAAATATGTAAATAACATATCGAATTTTACACAGTTCATGCGTCTCGAATATATTACCATATATTTGCTGATGAAACGTGTTATTATAAAAATGCAGAACAATATCAATGGCCACTCACACTATTTGATAGCCATTGGCATGCCATGTGTGTTTATATTAAGAAATATGTTAGTTAATCTCCTATATATTTTATATCTTAGACTTTGTTCATGTAATTATTAGTTGTAGACCTGTAGTCTATAAAGACTAGTGAGTAGTGTAAATGAAATTTATAGAAATAGTTACACTCCGATATATTATATTGTAGTTTACATGTTTACTAACAGAGTTTAGAATTACAACAGCTGAGCCTGCTTCCTGGGATAACGTATCATGAATATATGGTTAGATGTTTCAAATCCATGTATTGTATACCTTACTTGTATTAAAATTCGCGTTGTATATTCGCGTCGTATATTCGCGAAACTTGTTCGCGCAGCTTTAAATTCGCGCAAGTAATTTTCCGTGTTGGTTCCTTTTGGTTTGTTTAATAGAACTATAACTAGGGTACCTGCAAGGTAGGGATTGCTGCGGGCATTAAAAGCAAATAGAACTACAGTAAGCAGCACAAATTATATCAAGCACAGTGATTACTCGCAGCGACTAGTGAGCCGTGAATGGAACTGAGAAGAATTAAGCAATATATATTATAGGTGACAGATATTAATCATGTGCATCTCATTGACATACAGGTAAATTAAGATCAAATTTTATATCAAGTCTGTTTACTGATAGGCGCATTTACCTTATTATATATACTGTAGACTATATACACAGATTTATCACACTAAGAAACCAAAACTTTATAAAAATATAGAACTGACAGTGGCCAAAGTCCAAAACAAATGTAAGCGTAACATTAGACTTGAAAAAGCTTTAGAAATTCGATAAAAATTCGAAGACTCGAGCGAGTTTAAAATTTGTGTTCTGCGCATAGAAAGCGCGCACGACCACAATTCCATGCGCTAAATAAAATTTAGTTCAAAACCCCCTCTCTGCACATATTAGAATGCTGCTACGCTCGCTCGCTTCAGGCTCGCTCGCTCCGCAGCAACAACA